>JAEIFU010000235.1:0-179785 GCA_018904235.1 Lordiphosa stackelbergi | reverse complement strand
TGACCGAGTTCAGCAGAATAACTTGTTCCATGATCAGAGTATAAATTTGCAATAATCTTCGTACTAAACTTTAGTAATGCGGCTTCATAATAGCCAATTTGAGATATCATGATACAGGAGCATGTATCAAAGAAATAGTATGCTACTTTTTAAAGTGATACCGCCCTCCAACAGCAAAACTACTAGATGCAAAATTTTTTCTGCTACCTGCTCAGGTATCAATTATTCTGCTGAACAAGCCCAATGAGAATTTAAGTTATACTTTTGTAATGAATAACTACATCTATATTAAATAAACCTATGTGCTGTTATAATAAAATAATCATATTTATTTAAACTGAAATTCCAAAGCAAGTATATTTTTACTTTAGCTCTAGAGCCGATAACTAGAACTGCCTTACTACTGCAATATTTGCATTAACCGAAAAATGCTTAAATTAACAAATATTTCATTCTTAGGAAATAAGTATATGTGCATTTATATAGTTCTTAAAATTTTGTATTAAGTTCAAACTTTTGATCAACTTTAATAGTTAATGTGCTTTCCTTTTGCCTCTAAGACTTTTGTAAGGCGGTTTGGCATGGAATCTGCCAGATTTTGGAGAGTTTCATTGCTTTTTAATCCATTCTGCAAGCAAAGCGTACTTTAAATGCTTAATTGAGTCGAACTGCCTCCCCACCTTTATAAATCCTGGCTGAGAGGATACCCCAGAGGTCCTCAATTGGGTTCAAGTCAGGACTGATAGCCGGCCACTCCAGTACAGGTATTTTTCTTGAAGAAAAATAAGCCTTTGTGGCTTTTGATGTGTGGATTGGAGCGTTGTCCTGTTGAAAAATCCATCTATCTTCGTAAAGATCGTCTGCAAAATCTATTAATTCACTCTCCAGCAATTGAATATAGATTTCTGAGTTTGTTCTTATTGGAATAAAACATAGCCGAGACTTTCCTGCATATCCGAAACAGGCCCAAATCATCAGTGATCCACCGCCGTGATTTCTCTTATGGCGAGTTTCTCTTGGTTTTCTTAAGTCACGCCAATACTTATGACAGCCATCAGGACCATCAAGATTAAACTTTTTCATCCGAAAAAATAACGTTTCGGAATTCTTCGGTCCAAAATTTGTACCTGTCAGCAAACGCCAAAACGAGCCTGAAGATGGCGTCGCAATAGCATCGGTACAGCCACCCGGGAACTATGTTTAAGGTTACAATTTTCAGTTAAAATTTGATGAATCCGTCTTCTACCGACATTGAGCTCTAAATGACGTTTAATGCCTGTACAAGACATTTGATTGTTTACGTCAGGCGCAATCTCACGCTGCACCTATCGTCGATGTGGCTCGGTCTGCCACTGCGTTTAATCTGACCATAGGAGCTTGGTTTTTAAGAAATTAGCTATCGTATTTCTGTGTCGAGACAACTCTGGAAGCTATTTCAGTGATGGTAGCCCCACCTTCGTTCAATCCTTGGATTCGTCCGCGGTTCCTCAGCTGATAAATGTGTTCCACGCGGCATTCTTAGGAAAATTTAAAAATTTTTTTTGTGTTTCTGCAACAACTTACTTAATTTACTCTCAACTTTTCATTTTTTTCAAAACACATCCAATTTGTTGCACGCCGACCATTAAATGCACACTAATTGGTTTTTGCACATAAACTTATTTCCTAAGAAAATCAAATCTCGCCACTCAAATGTGTGATAACGGTACTAAGAATGATGACCAAAGACGAATTATGCAAAAGCATTCTAAAAATAGATAACAACAAAAGACTTTTTGCATACCTAGAACATATGTTCTGTTACTATTGAGGAAGAGAGAAACGAAAACATATTTGCACATATCTTATTCTGGGGTATCTATTTTATATTGCACTGCGGTATATTCATCCGATTTTGATCAAATTTAAAGTGTGTTGAGACAGATAATATTTATAACTGAAACGTAAAAACACGCTACCATTGAAAACAAAAGAGTTTTTCTCACTAAAACTAATTTTTCGACCGATCATTCCTATGGCAGCTATATGCTATAGTCATCCTTTAGACTTGACAGAATTATGTGTTAGCATATCATATTGATCAGTAACAAGTTTGGGAGCGATAGCATTGAAAACAAAAAGTTTTTCATACTAAAACTTTTTTTCAGACCTAAATTTTGTATGGCAGCTATACTATATAGTTGCCCGATTTGTATAAAACTTGCTGGAACTATGTGAAAGCATTAAAAACTTATAAATACGAGTGTTTGGTAGCGATAACATTGAAAACACAAAAGTTTTTCTCACTAGAACTACTTTTTCAACCGATCGTTCCTATGGCAGCTATATGCTATAGTCATCCGATCGGGCCAGTTCCGACAAATGTGCAGCGTATTTGTACCACAAAGACTTCGTGCAAAGTTTGGTTACGATAGCTTTAAAACTGACGGAGGAGATAGCATAAAAGAGACAACAGACGGACGGACGGACAGACGGACAGACAGTGGCTATATCAACTCAGCTCGTCACGCTGATCAAGAATATATATACTTTATGTGGTCGGAGATGCTTCCTTCTGCGTTACAAAAACATCCGGACAATTTCAATATACCCTCTCCAAGGGTATAAAAACACTACAGCTTACACACGAGGATATGACCCATTTTAACCCCATGTTAAATATTTATACGTGAAATACGTTACTGGAAAAAGAAAGGAGAAATGATATTTGTAAATATTAACGACCGCGTAAAGCAACAATTTTGAAAAAAATTCATCGATGGACCGCGAATTATAAAATTATTATACAACAAAGTCAAAGGCGGGCATCCATGGGTTTCTTTTTTAGTGAAATTTTTAAATTTCCAGTTTGGACTAAAAATATTAATTCTTAAAAAAATTCAATCAACCATTACCACTTGACGAAAACTTAAAATGCAATGGCTTAAATTCATATACTCAAAATTACAACCTAATCAATAGCATTTGGTCTAATTTTATTACTTACAAAGTCTGTACCGAAGTTTTGATACACTTGAAATAGCTTTGTCTCAACGGTTAGCGACTTGACCAAACTTCGAGATCAGCTTAGAAACATTAATTTTACCCAGGACGTGTTTGAGAGCAGTAATATTGAGAATAAAACAGTTTTTCTTACTAAAATCCTTTCCGAACGAACATTTGCAGACACTACAAGAGTTGTATCCGATCCGGTCGGTTTTGACATATTAGCAGCGTGGAGTAAAAAATAAGACTCCGGCAAAAGTTTCACTCGATAGCTCCAAACTGAGGATAAGTTCGAGAAACAGACAGACGGACAGACGGACGGACAGACGGGCAGGACGGAAAACTTACGACTCACCGTCATCTGACAAAATATATATTATGTGGTCGGAGATTCTTCTATCGTTACAAAC
Source organism: Lordiphosa stackelbergi (assembly GCA_018904235.1). Taxonomy (NCBI): domain Eukaryota; kingdom Metazoa; phylum Arthropoda; class Insecta; order Diptera; family Drosophilidae; genus Lordiphosa; species Lordiphosa stackelbergi. The sequence continues at coordinate 176,390 of JAEIFU010000235.1, read as the reverse complement.
TTCAGAGATAAAATTACAATACACTTTTCAAGTGTATCATTTTGTATTGATTTGCCGAAGAAATGATAGAGATCGGATGAGCGGTTCTTACGTAAAGAGCAAAGAAGAAGACCAGTGAACCAGTGAAAATGTTATGCATAGAGTCTGTGTTTAGTCGGAAACTGTATGTAATCTGGATTAGAATATTTATTCGAAATATTGCTAGTTTGTGAAATAAAATTCTTCAACTTTTGTTAATTCTGATTTTTTCACCACAAAAATCAGTTATCGGAAATAATTTTATAAAATCAAGCTTTTGCTCAATCTAAGATTTTAATGTTTCGACTTCGCTTTATGATAAAAATGGAGAAGCAGTTAATTTACATATTATGTGATGTATTTTATTTTCAACAGAAAATTGTTAGAACATTATGCAGGAAATTAAGCGATGTATCTAAGAAATCATTTCAAATTAAAAAAGATATCAAAGTCACTTAGAATACATACAGCAATTTGTACAGGAAATGATAAAGCAGTTAAATTCTAGAAGTAAGCCAAAAATTGTTAAAAAAGACCAAAAAATTAAAACACAAGTTCTTTGTTGCGTATCGCCTTTTTTTATCAGATGATCCGGTGACGCACTATGATGTTCACCGCACAAAATCTTTTTATGTAATTATCTTATAACTAAGATTTATCTATTCTGAAAAGCACAATAATATTTGAACAATCATACGTGATCTTGAGTGCAAATTCGTGAACTTACCAATATAACATCTAGATCTTTATAGGCCAACACAAACTTAGCACACAGGCAATTTCGCACCAGATCCGTCACATACAAGGTCTTATCGGTGAGTAAGACCAAGACTGGCGTCATGAATCCCTCCTGGCTATAGCCCGTATACAGTTTGAAGACCTAAAATAAATGTTAAATTATAGAAATTTAAACAAATATCAATTTTCCAATCAACTCTACCTTCATAAGCTGCTCATCGGCTTCCCGTAATATGGACAATTGTTTGCCATTAAATATATCCACGTTTATTTCTCCAATGCCCAACTCAAAGCTGCAGACATCCGACTCCATGCCCACAGCCAACTCCCGACGTGGTGAATTGACACCGGACATTTCAATTTCCATGGCAATTTCTGCATTTAAATCATCGATCAACTCATAGTTCTTGGGCCTGGCCCCCCTTACATAGAGATGGGGTGCCGATAACTTCTGTTCGCCTCTCAATTTATCCGTAAAGAAGTTGTTTTTACGTATGGACGTCTCGAGAATTTTCTTTTGGGTTACATTGCGCAAAAATCGATTGATCAGTGAGGTTTTGGCTGCCGGCGGAGCTGGTGGTTTTAAGAGCTGTGCATAGTCCACATCGGTGTAGTCCACAATAACCAGATCACTGTCCGCTGTAGAGCTGGGCTTGTCCATGGCTGTGTCTGTGGTGCTGGTGGTGGTTATGGTGAGAATATCATCAAATTCTTCGCTTAAAATGGTGCTCTTAGAGTCACGACCACTGCCACCGGGACCACCACGAGCAGCCAGATAAGTGCTAGGACTGTGAAGGCTACGACTGTGCTGCTGCTGCTGTTGCTGTTGGTACTGATAGTCACCATAACGAGGCGGTTGACCTACCGGCTGACCACGTTTCTTCAGCGGCGAGGGCAAATGACGCGACTGGCGCTCCATATTGGACATAGTTGGAGCCAGGGGCTTGGGCAAGGAGCAGGAATTGGTATGACTGTTGCTGTTGGTATTGTTGCTCAGTGAGCTAAGCTCGGATATGGTGGATGAAGAATGAGTGGTGGGCAACTGGCAAATGGGGGTTGCTGCTGGAGTTTTTGGCTTGATCATTTTAGTAGCTGCTTAAGAGACAAAGATTAAAAGATATAATTAAATAACTATGTTTAGAATTCCTCACCAAAGTAACTGTCAGTGTCTGCCTGCTGTTGCCTTTCCACAGCCAAAGGTGTGCTAACCGCACTCGAGGTGCTTTCCTTGAAGCTGCGGAAGAAGTTGCTAAAAGTTTTGGCTATGGGTGCATCCATAAACGAACTCTTCAACTGACTGGCCGGAGTAGCTGGTTGAGCTACGGGTGTATCACGCTCCAGCAAACTGGCCACATTACTCGTCTGAGACAATTGCCATTCTGGTAGCGGCTCGCTTGTCTCATAGGACACTCCTGTATGCTCAAAGACTGTGCTTTCACAGTTAATGATGAACTTGCTGCGAAATTCACTGGCAGCTGCCACCACAGCAACTGTTTCCTTATCAAATTCATCTTGACGTTGCAAAATAGGCGCCTGCTTGTTGTCTAGCGGTGATGTTTCTGTTGAGCTACAGTTGGAACTGCTGGGTTCATCATTTTTACGTCGCAACTGCTCATCCACATTGTGCACAAACTTCTTAACAGACTGCGCCTGTTTATTGCCATCGAGACTTTTGCTCAAAAATGGTTTGGCTTTGAGTGGCGGCGATTCAAGGGGTGAGTGCTGCTGTTGCTGCTGCTTGTGCTCTGGGGTCTGTTCCAGCTCCGGTACACACTCGATTACCGCTTGCAAATCCTCCGAACCTTCGGGTACTCCACGTTCGGGCAAGGGTATGGTGAAAATGGATTTTAAAGAACCGAATATCATTTTGCTGCTATCATGAACATTGAACTTCTTGACACGACCATTGAGTTCCTGCTCATGAATAATGTTTGTATGTCGTTTGGTTTTCTTCAAGCAGCTGGATTTCGGCTTTTTCTCCTTATTCCATACAGATTTCGTCTGGGGACTACCTGCTTGGCCTATGTTAGGCTCGGAGTAATAGCAATTGTCACCTGCAGGGTGGGAGGAGAAACGAATTAGCAATCATTTTGATAGAAACTTGGATAGTAAAAATTATAATATTTTCAAACTCTTTTGATAAGCAGAAAGTTACTGACAACATTCGATGAAACTATTAATATGCAAATAAAAATTTACAATTATTATAATCAAGGCTGCAAACTTCTTAATCTATACAGAAAGCTCATTGAAATGTGGAACAAATTTTGTTGTCTACATCAAAGGTGCAAACTAATAACATTTAATCCAGGAAACGAAGTAAATATCAGATTCGTTGTAAGATGTTTTGACGCCTGGGGCGAGGGTCCAAGTTGCCTCCCACAAATCTTCATCATCTATATATGTATTTAGCCTTGTTTATTCTAATCTAAACTTATAGAAAATTTCATAATTTCCACGAATATTTTAGAACTATTTATCTATATAGAACAATATAGAACTATAATTTTATCTTTCGTGTATTACTAAATATTTACTAAAAGTACACGAAAGATAAAGATTAAAACTTCCTAAATATTCGCGAAAATTACTATATTTTCGTATATGTTTAGATTAGGAGATGTTGGTCAATCGGTTTAAAAAATTTTTATGACCCATGCAAAGGTCATTAATTTTGCAGAATTTGCAACGCATAGAAATATTCATTTCGACCCTATAAACTATATATTCTTGATCAGGATGACGAGCTGAGTCGATTGAGCTTTTTTGTCCGTCCTGTCCCGTCTTTCTACAATGTTGAGAAGTGTCTATTTCTACGCAAACTAGTCTCTCAGTTTTAAAGCTATCGAGCTGAAACTTTGGTGAGAGTCTTTTTTTTACTGCACACTGCTAATATGTCGGAACCGACCGGATCGGATGACTATATCTTATAGCTGCTAAGAACTATCGGTTGAAAAGTGGGTCTTTGTGAGAAAAACTTTTTGTTTTTTAATGTTAACGGGTCTCACTTCAGCGATTATTAATATTAAACGCTTTCACATAGATTAGGAAGTTTTTGTCAAAATCGGATGACTATATCTTATAGCTACCATAGGAACTATCGGTCGAAAAATGGGTTTTAATGAGAAAAACTTTTTGTTTTTAATGTTAACGTGTCTCACATCGCGATTATTAATATTAAACGCTTTTATACAGATTTGGAAGTTTTGGTCAAAATCGGATGACTATATCTTATAGCTGTCATAGGAACTATCGGTCGAAAAGTGGGTTTGAATGAGAAAAACTTTTTGTTTTTAATGTTAACGTGTCTCACATCAGCGATTATTAATATTATACGCTTTTATACAGATTTGGAAGTTTTGGTCAAAATCGGATGACTATATCTTATAGCTGTCATAGGAACTATCGGTCGAAAAGTGGGTTTTAATGAGAAAACTTTTTTGTTTTTAATGTTAACGTGTCGATTATTAATATTATACGCTTTTATACAGATTTGGAAGTTTTGGTCAAAATCGGATGACTATATCTTATAGCTGTCATAGGAACTAGCGGTCGGTGGGTTTTATTTAGAAAAAATTTTTGTTTTAAATGTTAACGTGTCTCACATCAGCGATTATTAATATTTACGGCTTTTTCAAAAAATTTGGAAAGTTTGGTCAAAGTCAGCTGGCCATCTTTTAGCTGTCATGAAACTAGCGGTCCAAAAGTGGGTTTTATTTAGGAAAATTTTTCCATAAGGCTTGCGTTCATAAACTCTGTTATAAAAAATTAAATAAAAAACAAAAAAATTAAAACTTTTAATAAAAAAGTAAAATATGTCCCAAAAATAATATTATATAGTTTATAATTTTTAACTGCTTGTGACTCTGTAATTGCATTCTTTCTTTTGTCAGTTATATTAGCTCCCAATTAGCTTTGTTTGAGAAAAGTGCAGCGTAATTTTGTTTACATTTGTTTGATTGGCCCCATTATATGGAGTCAAACAAAAATTTTCGTCATATTTTACTTTTATTATTTCCGTAAAGGAAAAGAAAGAGCGCAAATTAAAAAAGTTACGTGATGTTATAAAGCCTTAAAAGAAAGACAGTGTCAAAATTGGTTTCGCAAATTCCGTTCTGGAGTTTTTCACTGAAAGATGAGCCACGTTCAGTTCGCGCCAAAATAAGTTTGATGATGACCAAATCAAAAGCATTAATCGAATTGGATCCCGTGCAGTAACTATGGTGAGATGGAGAAGGCTAAATATACCAAAATCAACCTTCATTATCATACAAAGTCTGGACTGGTGAAAAAGTTTGATATTTTGGGTCCACATGAATTGAAAGAAATTCATTTAACAAACCGAATCAACGTTAGTGATATGCATCTTAAGCGCGGCTGAATTCGATTCTTATTTAGAGCGAATCATAACTGGAGATGAAAAATGGGTTGTTTACAACGTTAATCGGAAACGATCATGGTCCAAGCATGGTGAACCAGCTCAAACCGACTTCAAAGGCTGATATCCACCAAAAGAGAGTTATGCTGTCTGTTTGGTGGGATTGGGAGTGTGGTATATTTTGAGCTGCTTCCCCATGAACCAAACGATTAATTCGGATGTTTACTGTCAACAACTGGACAAATTCAATGCATCAACAACGAGAAACGGCCAGAATTGATCAATCGTAAAGGTGTTATTTTCCATCACGACAACGCCAGACCACACACCAAAACAAAACTGGGACAGCTTAGGCAATTTTAATATAATAAAAATAATATATAAAAAAATATAAAAATAATATAAAAAAAATATTAAAAAATCCGGGAAATGATATCCATCTATACCCTACTTCCGTACCATCACTACATATTATTTAAACTTCCTAAATGGTAAAACTTTTAAATATAAATAAACTAATTTTTCAATAAAGTAAATATATAATATAAAAATTAATAAGCAAAAGTTATCGAACAAAATGGAATTATATATTTGATTAAAGTTCATCTTCTAAGTTTGATTAAAAATGCATTTACTTTCTTTTGAAAAATCCGGAATTCCTTTTTGGAGCTAACCTAGTTAAAAACTATCAGCACAACTATTAAATACCATATTTACCAGAAAATGTCACAGAAATCTCTTCCCACCAATAGAAACCCAAACCTAATTCTCGGTGTCACAAATCTCTTTCGGTTAGTTTCAAATCTCTCGTGTTTTGTTTGGAGATTGAGCAATAAATAATTGTGCACCAAATTATTTTAAAAATTTATTTAAAGTTGCATAATATTGAATGAAATAATTTTAATTAGTTTAAACATTGAAATTTGCGTTTCAATAATTATTAGGAAAAACAACCAAAGTCTTTCATGTTAATCTAAACCAACCACATCAGTGGCGCCGTTTAAGGATTGTGGCTCCATCTGGTTGGCTGCCAGCGCATTAAGGGCTGGAGAGTTACACTTCATGTTTGGCTCCAAAATATATTTAAATTTTTAATTTTATTTATGAAGAATGTGAATTAAATTTGAACTATTTTTTAAAAATGCATCATAAAACATTTATTACAATCAAAAAATTTCAGTTGAACCATCAAATAACCCATTACTTAAATTAGGAAATTTTTTTTGGAGAGATGGCAGCCCTGTTTTTAGCGATGGAACTTTAATTGGAACAGTTTCTGTTCTAACTGAGATTTTCAAATAAGAAAATGAAATCTCTTGAAGTTCTGGAACACCGACGGATTTTTCGAGCGATTTGCAACCAAAAACAAATAAAAAATTCTCCCATTTACCCGTTTTTTATTGATAATCACATTAAATCTTTTACTAGACTTCTGATACAAAATGGCAAATTTCGAGAATTTTGAAGGTTTGGTAAGGCCCAGAGATGGAACCCGTGACGTGAATTCTTGAACGTAATACGTCACTTTTAGGTAAGCAAAATCCAAACATCGTGGAATAAGAAATGCAGAACTCACAAAATTTTTTTTTAATGTGTTTCACCTATTTCTAAGGAATTTGGTGTTTTCTTTACTTTTGCTTGCTTTCCCATTCATTAAAAATTACATCCATTAAGTGACACCACAATAATCAACTAATTATCGGTGCCACCCACATTCCTTCCACTGCTGGCTTTTTTTTTTATATTGAAGTCAAATAACATTGTATTCTTTATTATGAAAAGCAAAGCGATATTTCGCTTAAGGTGAAATAAATGTGTAGCAATCTTGCGATTGCATTGTTCAAACCGATCATGAACAACTAAACTCTCAAGGAGCAGTCACAGTAATCTACGATTTACTTAGTTTGTAGATTTACCATACAAGAATCCGAAATCTTATAAAGATTATATAATGAAAGTATAATAGTAGCTAGGAGCTTACTTTGTCCGCGTCCGAGACTTCCCGGCCATCCCGTCCTAAAGAACCCAACGAAATTTTCTATTCGCTTGAAAATTCCGGAATTATATGTAAGTCCTTGCCAGTCAGAGGGATGCTGAAAACATACCTCTCCCGCCCGATGGTCTAGAGATTTTATATGAATACTCTGCATTTAACAGCAGATTCAGCACTCTTCTATTATAATTCAATTCAAATTGGCTTTACCGTTTTTCCACACACCCTCTTCACCCGCTCACTACTCTTTCTCCGCCCTCCTTTCCATCTTGCACCGCTCTCTCCTCTTTTCCCTTCCCCCATATTTTAACACATGTAGCAGTAGTCATCTATCTCAGAGAGCCATGCCATATAACTTGTGTGCGGTCGCTCTCTCAAAGAAGAAAGCATCTCCGACCACATGAAGTATGTTCTTGATGAGCGTGACGAGAAGAGTTGATATAGCCATGTCGGTCTGTTTCTTGTTGCCGTTTCTCCGGACCCGGCCGGATCGGATCTTATGACTAGAGGATATTGCTGCCCATAGAAACGATTGATAATTTTTGACTTTCTAATATTTTTCCTCATTTTTATTCCCCTATAACTAGTTTATCTGGTTTTTTTCTCATTCGCGCACCCCTTTAATTTACACCTCTTATCTACCCGTCTTCACGATAATCTAAATTTATTATTTACTTTTGCAAATTTTCACGATTTTTTGGACCGATTGACCTTTATATCCTACTTCTCTTTATTTTACTTTTACTTTGTTTTATTTATATAGATGATGGGAGCGGGTTTTCTTTTACATACGGTTTACTATTTACATTGTTAAAATGGGCTTGTTCCGTCTCTTGCTCATTCTATATACAGCGTCTGTCTTCGTTCATCTCCTTCTGTCTCGTCTGTCTACTCTTGGTCGCGTCATCTATTCTTATTTACAGTAATCATCGTCTCTGTCTTGTAACAACTTAACTCTAAATTACTTATACATATTGAAGGCTATTTTCAAATTATTATACTCTGCACCAAAGGTACATAGAGCATATAAAGTTTAAGCAAAAGTATGTAACAGGGTATAAAGAACATACATATATTCTTGATCAGCATCAACAGCCGAGTCGATATAGACATGTCCGTCTGTCCGTCAGTATGATCAAACAGATCCCAGAGATAGTAAGAGATAGATGTTTGACATGTAATGGGACATAAAAAAAAGTCGTATCTCCCACCGTTTTGTAGATAGATGATTCGTACCTTCTTGAAATAGTTAGTGATTAGTAATATGTATAGATTTGCCGAAGAAATGATAAAGATCGGATGAGCGACTCTTAAGGTTCACCAAAATCTCCCCTTTCCCTTCCCAACAAACATCATCCTCATTTCATTTAGCAAAGAGAGAGAGAGAGAGAGACTTAGAGATGTGCTTTGCAGCAGCGCTGCATTCAGCTTGTACTCCCCGTACAGAGTATGATATAGTCGGGCTTGATCGACTATTTCACTTGTTATAAATGCTACAGTATGTATAAAAGGAGGAAGCAAAGCTTACTTCGTACGTGCCGAATTTAAAATACACTTGAAAAAGCTCGCTTTAACGGTTAGCAATTTCGACCAAACTTCGAAAATCAGCTTAAAAACAAGTAACAAGTTGAAAACCAAACGGTTTTACTCACCAAAGCCCAATTTCCGAGCGATCATTTCTATGGTAGCTACAAGAAGTCGTCATCCGATCCGGTCGGATCTGACATATTAGCAGCGTACAGTCAAAAGAAGGCTCTGTGTAAAATTTGAGCTCGATAGCTTTAAAACAGAGGGACTAGTTCGCGTAGAAATAGACAGACGGACCGACAAAGCTCAATCAACTCAGCTCGCTGATCAAGAATATATACACTTAATGTGATCGGAGATGATTCCTTCTATGCGTTGTAAACTTTTGGTCAAAATTATAATACACTTTTCAAGTGAATAATAAAGAGCGATGCATGCGCACTTAATTATCTTTATTACACAATGCGCACATATATTAACTGTACCATAACTTATAAAGAATTTTTAGAGCAACCAGGGCTGCAAACCGCTTCGGAGTTGAACAGCTCCGGTGTCGGAGGCTCCGGAATTTTGAGAAGTTCAAACCTGAACCGGAGCAAAAAAAGTAGAAAAGGGTTCGGTTCAAAAAACATGTTCTATTACATTTTTTCTAGCAGCTATAAATGTCAAGTTTTCCATTTTCCAATATTTGTAAGCTTTGGACTAAAAAAACAGCTTACAAAGAAACTTTTACTTTATTATATAACACAGTTCGACAAAATATTTAAATGGAACTAATAATTGAATACTTTTAAAATACTTTATTTTCCCCAAAGACTGTTGTATCCGTATTTGTCATAGTGATTAGTGCTTCCAACTAAGTTGTGCACTTCTACCACTAAGAAAAAATATCACATAAATAAATAAATAAGGGCGAAATGTGCACCCACACTAGACCGGACTTTTCTCCATACGATTTTCAACATGTGACGATCTTTGCACAACATGGCTCAAAAAATTCTGTATATTTTTAGAAAATTTATCTAAAACCCAAAATCAGATATATTGAGGTTTGATGGCCTCGAGAAGGCTTTAAATTTTACCAATTTCTCCTCAATTTCCTAATCGCTGTGAGTTCTGAACACCATTTTATTAGTCTCTAGGCATTTTATAATTTTTTTTGATGGCTTTCTTAGTTATTATATAATACTCTGGTATTTAAAATGGACTCTAATATCTGTTCCCTTGTTCTCTAGGTTATTATAAACTAGAGATGGTTCCGTTAAAGAAAATTGTATGCTGGACGATCCCATCCTCAAATTTTCAACTCAAACATGTCCCGTCTCGAAGCTTGATCAAAATTCCAAATTATTGATATCTTTAAATATTTAGTAGCTTGGTAAACAAGTACAAGAAGCTCAAATTGCCAACGTTTCCACCCTCTCTATCCTTAGATCAACTGACATTGCCAACTTGTAAGCAAAGTTTTTTTCTACCATGCTATTCATCGTCAAATCCCAGTTTTGGTGCGTCTTACTCAATCCTCATATATTATTCTAGTGGAATTTATCACTGCTAAGATCCCTTGAGTCATACTTTAGCCCTGGGATCGACATTGTTCTTAGCTGTGTGTTGCACTATTCATGAAGATTCATGAAAACCCGCTCAATCACTCTAAATTTGTTTGAATATTCAACCCAAGTCAATTGGCGCCAAACCGACAAAAATTAAGGTTTTAGCAATTCCGTCAACCAAGTAGGCTTTAGTTTCTTGACTTTACTCCGAGTCCCCTGAATTTTATTAAGGCTTATTCTAACCCTGAGATTCAACTTACCTATTAGATTATTATTGGCCTGACTCATGCCAATGCAGTCACAGGAGCTGCTCTTGTATTGTTTGCGATTGGAATTCTGTTCTTGTTCATCCGAATCCAGGCTGGAATTGGAACTGCTGCAGGCGCAACGGTAGAGATCTCCGCCTTCCTTAGAGGGAACATACTCAAACACCCCGGAATTGTCATATTGCAAGCCAGTTGGTTCATTGGTATCATAAATGTCCGTATTACCATAGTCCAGCACATCCGAGCAGGCATTACGATAGACCAAACGTCGACGTCGTCCTCCACCGGCAGCCTCTTCGCCCTCGACCTGATCAACATCATCATCTCGCCCAGCAGCGGAGATTTCAGTTGGTCCCTCTTGCTGCTGGGCACACCAGGAATAACGTCCGGCTGCACCGGCCACGCCACCCTGCTGACCCATCATTGTCAGCTTGCGTCCATTCTTATAGGTGATAAATCCATGTTCTATGTGTATGTTGTCGGTGCGTGTATTCTTTAGTATATCCTCATGGAAGGACACCCGCTTCTTGGGTGCCTTTGGAGTGGATGCTGATGATTTATGCACTTTACGTCTGTACACGATCTTCTCGGTGGTATCAAAGGTCGAACAGACGCTATGTGCCATTGTCTCCTTCACGGCAGCAGCGGGCGCCTCATTGGAATTGGGATCAGCTAAAGATGGAGGTGCTGCCGTTTCATAGGAGCTAATCGATTCAATCATTACATCACTATTTTCCGAGTCCAGCAACTGCACACCCGAATCACTGGGAGTGGTGTCCTCCATTGTGCTCGAGTTTAGACTGCAGCTCATCTTGTCCTGTCCCGGCGACACTTTACTGCTGCTCAAATTGTTGTTGACCTTGGGATACAGTGGAGACTCCATGTTGTGCTGGAATGTTTCGTTTGTTAGACCTAAAAAATGGAATGGAAATTGAATTTTTTTAGGGAAATCACTTGCTGGTCTGTGATGTGTATCTTCATTTTCTTGCAATTAATCAATACAAAGTATTGCACTGTGCGCCGCAGTCGCATCACGTCACATAGGAGATGAGGTGGGTGTAGGTATTCTACTCCCCCTTTCGCCCGCCACCCCACACAACCACTAACAACTCTAATTCTTATTTTATTGTTGCTTACCTTTTATTTGTTGACCAACATCCCACATAAGACCGGGTATCTTTTAATCAATGTTTAGTTGGTGTTGTTAATTGGTTTTTAGCTGTTAAAGTTGCTTTTCTTTACATTTTACTAAGCGTTAAATTGATGTAAAGCAAAGAATCAATAATAACAGCTGATTGAGCTGAGTGCGGTCACTCTTAATTCTTCTAAAGGGGGGATGTGCGTCAAAGTAGCGTCGGTGATTAAGCGTCGAATTGGAACGACGGAATATGGAGCATGGGAGAAATTTTGTTTCTTAAATTACTCTCCTCTTAGACAAAAACAAGTAAGAGTGTTGCGGTCGAGTGCCCCGACAGCAAAATACCCTGTTCCAAGTAATGTGGTTCCTATAGCTTTGAACTATTTTTATTTTAAAATTTATTTGAATAATTGGGGAGGCGCACTTGCAAATCTTCGGTGTTTTTGCTCGGATCTTGTAGTGGTATACAGAATTGAATATATATTCAATCATTAGGTTCAAACTTAAAAATTTTAGCTCTGACAGTTTTTCGCGGTTAGAAGGAGAAGGAGGGAGGAATTTGCCAAATCTGAAGCAAACTTGATTTGGGTACGATATACACCTACATACATGCAAAAATTTGTGGCTCTACCTCTTATAGTCTCTTAGATCAACGCGTTCATACAGAGAGAGAGACAGTTTTTCGCTGCTAAAATATGGAGGAGGTGGAATTTTCCAAATCTAAAAACAAAATCGATGTGGGTACAGTATACACCTTCAAACATACAAAAATTGGTGGCTTCACCTCTTATAGTCTGTGAGATCCACGCGTTTACACAGAGAGAAAGACAGTTTTTCGCTGATAAAAGATGGAGGAGGAGGAATTTTCCAAATCTAAAACAAACTCGATGTGGGTACAGTATACACCTACATACATGCCAAAAATTGTGGCTCTATCTGTTACAGTCTCTGAGATCGACGCGTTCATACAGACAGACAGACAGACAGACGGACGGACGGACAGACGGACACGGCTAAATCGACTCGGCTGTTGATGCTGATCAAGAATATATATATGTACTTTATGGGGACGGAGGATAATAATTAAAATTAAAAAATTAATATAAATTTTCCGTTGACCAGAGAATTGACAGCTATGGGCACCATTATCTAAGAGCAAAAATTTAAGGTAGCAACGATTTTGTCGATTGTCGGTTGCTTCAGTTCTAATGGCTGATTACGGTTCACAGACTAGCGCTTATCATAAGGCACCCCCACAGATAAGGGTTTTTCTCAAAAACTGTTCACTTTTTTCGGGAGGCTAAAATACTTGATTTTGTAAGATATTGTGCACCAGATCCATAATCAGTTAATTTTAAGTCCAACGCATCCAAAAATGTGCCGCTATTACCAAAATCAAGAGAAAGAAAAAACGCGAGCAAAACTGATCCAATAAGTTTTGGCCCAGCTGGTCTGTATTTGTTTAGTCTTTGGAAATCTTCAAATTTCTTCTTAATTCATATTCATTGGTTAATGATGCAATCCCAGTTAGTATGGGTCTGAATTTCGTCATAGATTAGACGAAATGGGCAGAGGCACGGAGATTTCTCTAGAAGTCTGGAAATTCATTCTAAGTTTTCATGAACAGCAAAAAGTCCTATCACGAAATTGGAATTAGAATTCAGAGGTCATATACCAGTGCACGAATATTTTTTTAAAAATTTCATAAATCCCGGAAAAATAGAGCAATAGACGAGATCAGGAAGAATTACTAAATTTTCGTTTCGTCAGTAGTTGATTAAAAATGCCTAAAAAAAGTTTACAAAAAAATTGTGCGATTGCTGGCTACAGCAGAAAGATTTTAAAAACTAGATGTTTCGCGATGAGTCGGACAGCAATAAGGCTTATTGCTAATACTGCAAATGCAGTATAGACTTGAAAGTGGATCAAATTCGCGCTCACATGTCGACAAAAAACATACACTAAACTAGGGTTCCCCAAGCAGAGAGGGCGAAAACATTACTGTGTCTCTCTCTAACACACAATTAAGGTTGACTTCGGCAAGCATTCGGTAAGAATTGGCAAGTAAGTTCATGCCCCGGGGCTATCGTTGGGGAACTCTGCACTGAACACATCATGTTTTAATCAAGGATATAAAGTTAGTTTTAAACCAGTGAAACCGACTGAAGTTTGTGGCCAGGAAGCTGCTATGTTTGTAGCACAGCATTGTGCGATTAAGACGGTATTCCTTAGTGAATTGTGCAAAACTCATTTTGGCGCCAAAGACATACAATTGCACAAAACTAATAAAAAATTTGTTGGCTGTGCACTTTAATGAAGATTCGAAACAGGATCTGGGCGTCTTCAAATAAATATTTTGAGGGGCTTATACAATGACAATTATTTGTATTTGCTGTTTATGAAACAGATTCTTGCGGACATGCAATGGATCAATGAAAACTTTCAAGTCAAGGACGCCGATCCAACCAATTTTCTGGATTATTTGATTCTGGGCATTAACTGTCTCAAATCAAAAATAATCCCATCCGACATTCAAGTTTGTTTTCTTGAAGATGATGTTACGCAACACGTTGAACGGGATTTGTATTTGAAATATGAATATTCTAACGTGACAATGTATAAAGGGAAGATCGATGATTCTGCAGAGAAAACCATTCGACATTACCGGACAATTATGCTAAGGCAGTAGGGCAGAATTCTGCCGATTTTAAAGTTATTTGAAAAAAGCAGCGACGTAAGAAGCATAATAGTTGCTTAGTATGCCAACATTCACCTATTAAAATGTGAAAATGATGAAAGATTAAGATTTTGGTCCGAAGTAAAACGAGAGCGTATGTTAAAGTCGGCTCTAACCGACTTCGATATACCCGTTACTCATGAAAAAACATGTTTAACAGTGTCCCTGCTTTCCTTAGTGTGACCATTCAAAAAGTATGCAACATTTTTTTAGGGTGGTAGCGGGGAGGGCTTGGTTCACTTTTTTGCCCATAACTTGAGAACCGTTCATCCGATCTTTATCATTCTTTCAGCAAATCGGTTCATTTTACTAACTATCTCTAGAAGGTACGAATCCTCTATCTTTAAATCTGTAGGAGATATAACGTTTTTTTCAATTTGAAACAAACTTGATCTGCGTGCAGATAAAAGAAGCATTTGTCCCATACATGTCAAACCTCTATCTCTTACCATCTCTGAGATCTAGGTGTTCATACAGACGGACGGACGGACGGACGGACGGACAGACGGACAAGGCTAAATCGACTCGGCTGTTGATGCTGATCAAGAATATATATACTTTATATGGTCGGAAATGATTCCATCTGCCTGTTACATACGTTTGCACGACTTTAGTATACCCTTTTTACTCTACGAGTAACGGGTATAAAAATATCGGGACAGCGCAGGTAACACTAACAGTAGCTTTCGCCCTGACTCTGCTTTCGCTCCCATGGTTGAATGCGACAGTAGAGGTTGTATTTAGCCAAGCAAAGTTGTTTAAACCCAAAACCATTAATCGGCTACAAGTGGAGACGTTAAACGCTTTGACAGTCATGTAATTATATATTTAGGGCATTCCATACAAAAACAGTTTTTTTCTTTCATGATATCTCCGAATTGGATGATAATTGGTCCAAAGAGAGCTTATTATGACAGAAGCTTAACCCCAAAAATTGAGATTTTTTGGATCTCTTTTTAAAAACCTCGAAAACGGTTTAAAAGCTTTGCAATTTATATTCAAATGTTCAGGATTAAAAAGCACTTAAAAAATATTTAGAAAAATTTTATTTCTTCTAGATTTCTTGAAAAAAAAAGAATTTTTTTCAAAAATCTCAGTCTACCAAAAAAGACTTATCCTATATTTTGATTTAAATCAGTAAATCAATATGTGTACATCAATCGATATACATATTTACATGTATTTTATCTCAAGATTGGGATTGTGTCGTTATTTTGCCACAACTACAATTTGGCGGATAAATATTTATCATTAATTGGATCCATCGCGATGGATGAGGACAGAGAAATGTCCGATGCAGAAGTCATTGAACATGCCTTAATATTATTGAATAAATATATAAATAAAATTTTTCCTCCTTTTTCCGCCTTTTTTCAGTTTTTATACCCTTGGAGAGGGTATATTGAAATTGTAACGCATGGAAGGAAGCATCTCCGACCACATAAAGTATATATATTCTTGATCAGCGTGACGAGCTGAGTTGGTATAGTCATGTCCGTCTGTCCGTACGTTTCTATGCTATCTCCTCCGTCAGTTGTAAAGCTATCGTAACCAAACTTTGCACGAAGTCTTTTGGTACAAATACGCTGCACATTTGTCGGAACCGGCTGGATCGGATGACTATAGCATATAGCTGCCATAGGAACGATCGGTTGAAAAACTAGTTCTAGAGAGAAAAACTTTTTTGTTTTCAATGGTAGCGTTTCAGCTATAAATATTATCTGTCTCAACACAATTTTAGAGAGTTTGATCAAAATCGGATGAATATATCGTATAGCTGCCATAAAAAAAACTGGCAGAAATATATCATGCTCCAAGGGTATATAAACTTCGGTCGAGCCGAAGTTAGCTTTCCTCTATTTTTCATCCTTTCCTGTTATTTTTTTTCAACCTGACCTTTGCCGCTCCCGTTGTGGTCACCTTTCGTGCCAGCTAACTTTAAACTATTACTATATTCGTTATAGCAGTATGTCTCAGTGGTCAAGCTCTGCTCCAGCAGGCCAGAATAAAGGACATAGAGCTGGAGAAACATCGCAGTAAAACATCAATGTTTCATCAATGTTTATTACAAATTTTGAGAGTCTGGTGATGTACCTTCCTAAAGCACTTTCTTGATTGATATTAAATTCAAAATAAAATAAGAATGTATATAATATAAATAAATTTGATAAATTATAAAACCAATGTTCCTTCTAGGGGTCTTGATCAAATATTTCTATTTAAAGCTAGGTACTGAGGCACTCGAAATTTTTGCTGAGCCATTGCTCAGGAAATCCGCTCGCGAAAATTGTCAGAGCTCATTTCCTGAGCGAGTACTGAGACACTCGAAATTGGCTTCGACAATAAACATGGACCTGCCAACTCGTTTTCTTGAAAACAGTTGATAAATTTTCGAAGGGGGTCATGAAATTATGAAACTTGTTTGATATTTGTCAGAGGTACCTACGAAAATTGAGCACGCAATGAAAAAAGTTAAGGCAAAGAAGACTAAAAAAACAAAGCTACAATTATTTGGAGAGCTACGAGTTGGACAAACATGTGGAGCTGATCAAAGTGGGCAAGTCGCAACCATTTTTATGGAATCTGGCCAATAAAATCATTTTGATACGGGCAGCTCCAGCCGCTGCATCACTTGTGGCTGAGAATCTTTTGCGGTATGCACCCCCCTGATATGGTTGGTATGCCATTCGCCCAATGTGTGCACACCACCCGAGTTCAAACCTCCGTAGCCTCATAGCACATTATAGAGTGTTTCCTCCGGCTTTATGTGGTAGTTTCCGTTGCTCCAGCCGCTCCCGTTGCTACCTTTAGGTATTCGCTATAGCAGTAAACATATCTTAGGGGGCAAGTTTTGCTCACGCGGGCCAATACAATACAAAAATAATGTACACTGCTTATACCTCCAGCCACACACAAAATGCATCCATGAAATTTACCATGGCATTGCCTATGACCTTTGAATTTATCCCAGTGACACACACTACATTGTCTGAGCGGCTCAGGAAATTATCAAACAATTTCCGCTCCGCAAAAATTTCAAGTGTCTAAGTACCTAGATTTAAAAAACAAAATTTGTTCATGTTCCATCGTTCCAATGCGACGCTAAATTTCAGTTCGTAAGGTGTGGGGCTGCCAACGATAGTTTTTCGATACATCAACCTGTTATCGCTTTGTTAACATTCTCATTCGAAACTTAACAGTTTCATGTTATGTTGGTGTCTGACATTTAATAAAAATATAAACATTTAAATGAAAATCATCTGGTAATAACTTGGCAATTTACACTATTTTGGACCACTCGCCTTTTAAACATTTTCAAGCGAGCCTATGTTGTCACTTTGTAGGCGCCTTTTATACATAAAAAAATTGTCTGCCCCAGAAGCATCCACTGCTGTAAACCTAACAACAATTATTAATTATTGTGTTTACCTAATAACTTGCAAACTGAATAGACCGAAAAAATAAACCTGTAAACAAGTGAACTTCGAAAATTTGTGCCATGTTAATCAAATATATTTAAATGATTAAGTTAACTTGCGATAACAAAAAAATAATATAAAAACGAAAAAAATTAACAGACTCATTTGTCTGTTAAGTGGCCGCTACATTTGAAACTTGAACTTGATTAATTAAACTCGAAAGGAAAAACTTTCCAAATTGAAGAATAATGTGATTTATTTCAAGAAATTTATCAAATTGTAATCCCCAGTCAAAGTTTCTGCCGATTTTCTTGTTTGTTCTTTCGTTCTGCGACATGTCAATGTTTGAAAAGTGGAATGCGAATGCCAATGAAAACGAAATGAAACCTTAGCAAATCAATTTATCGCACCTTGAGCAGCGCACAGCAAACCTTCCATTTTCAATTGTGACTCTTTTATTTTATTGGCAACAAAAAAAAAAAATAATACTCTTTGCATTTATCAAATAATCCAATCAATGCAGACATTTGGACAATGACATAATGTGCCGTAGAACAATAAAACTGAAATTGAAATGCAAGCGTAAAAAAGCTCACGTGCAGCGCGCAAAATCTAAATAAGCAGGCCGAGTGCGAAAAAAAATCGGGGCCAAAAAATTATACACAACAAAAATAAAATGCTGGAACAACATAAATTCCTGATTGCAATGGCGATCTATTTGTACATACTAGAGAAATCGATTCTACCAGGCAATTGTGTTCATGGCTACAGGTAAATGTTCCAGCGCACAAATCGCCCAATTAATTGTTGCATCAGAATCCCCTAACCTTGCAGAAACAATACGGAAAGCGCTGAACTGGTCTCCCATTACGAATCGAGCCTATCGCTGCCAGACATCTTACCCATACCATCGAAAACCTACGACAAGAATCGGGCGCCCAAGCTGCTGGGACAGCCCACAGTGGTTTATTTTCATGTCACCGTACTCTCGCTGGATTCCATCAATGAAGAGTCTATGGTAGGATATTTCGAAGTATACTATTTCCATTACACACTTGTAACTTCACTCTCGCTTCGCCGGTACAGACCTATGTCACGGACATATTTCTAGCACAAAGCTGGCGTGATCCTCGCCTGCGTTTGCCCGAAAACATGAGCGAACAGTATCGCATTTTGGATGTGGATTGGCTGCACAGCATTTGGCGTCCCGATTGCTTCTTTAAGAATGCCAAAAAGGTCACCTTTCATGAGATGAGCATACCCAACCATTATCTTTGGTTGTATCATGACAAAACGCTGCTCTACATGTCCAAACTGACGCTGGTGCTATCCTGTGCCATGAAATTTGAATCCTATCCGCATGACACACAAATCTGCTCAATGATGATTGAGAGCTGTGAGTAGACCAATTAAAATTTTAAAGGTATTAGGAAAAAAAAAACGCTTTTCGAAATTTACAATTGGCTCTAAATCTTAAGTGTTCTAATGAGTTTGGTAAATCGTTTTGTAGAAAACTTTTATAAAATGGAACAGGTATAAAAATATATATATAGCGCAAATCATTGAACCGTACTTGGTTTTGGTTTTTTTTGGTTTTGAAACCCTGACAAAAACTGATCTCATTTACCATTTCTCCTTAAAAGCTTATGAGCTCTTAAATGAGGAACCATTAGGAGACAAAATCACATTTCTTCAAAAAATCCCTTGCATAGACCGTAGACAAATTGAAGCATCCGGTTTAAGCACGGGACGGAGAACGCCAAAAGGGCATTCGAACGAAAAACTACCTCTACAATGTACCCAGCTGTGTGTTGAAACTTTGTGCCGACTCCTTATGTGTGCCGCTTTGTAAACTATTTAACATATCTCTTCAACAGGAAGATTTCCCTAGTCTTTGAAAGGAATTCTACATTATTCCTAGCCAAAAAAGGGACCAAAATCAATCATTTCGAACTACAGGTGTGTATCGAAACTATCGGATATTCTTAAGCCTCTTGAAAAGATCCTGACTCCCCAACTACAACATTATTGTCATTCGGTAATATCTATATCTCAACATCTGGTGTCCCCCAAGGTAGTCATTTAGGCCCCTTACTATTTAACCTTTTCATTAATGATATCCCACAGGTCTTATCCCATTCGCAGGCACTGATGTATGCCGATGACCTCAAACTTTGTTTGTCTTATAAGGACCCTACGTCTCCTCCACTGCAATCTGATTTAAACTCTCTTCACTCCTGGTGCTCGGTTAATACCCTTCTTCCTAATCTCAGCAAAAGTAAATGTATGACTTTTAGTCGTAATCAACCATATGATTATAGGATTAATTCCATCCCTTTGGAACGTATCCATAAATTTGATGATTTGGGTATACAATTTGTTCCCAGGTTATGTTTCAATAGTCGTATATCAGTCATCGCAAACAAGGCAATGGGAGTTCTCGGATTTGTTAAACGATGGTCGAAGGAATTTAATCACAGTCTCACTAGTGAGGCCAATATTTGCACATGGGTCGTGCGTGTGGTCTCCTTATTACCAAAAATATCAAGATCAACTGGAATCGGTTCAAAAACAGTTCTTAATTTTTGCTCTTCGAGGCTTAAATTCCTTATGAGGACAGATTACGCCTAATCAACCTGCCTTGTCTTAAGAACCGCCGAACTAACCATAGTGTCCTTTTTTTCATGAACTCCTGTCAGGAGATATCGACTTCATCGCTTTGTTATCTAATATAAGTCTTGCAGGCCCACAACGCGTTACTAGAAACTTTTATCCTATTTATCTACAGCCTTGCCTAACAAACTACGCTCATCACGAACCCTTCCGAAGCCTTTGTTTAAACTATAACTTGTATTACCATATTTTTTCATCTCAATCCTCCTTGTTTGTAGAAAAAAATTATTTATTGTCGTTCCTAAGTGGGCCCTCTTAAAATTAGACAAAACATTGTTAAACTATAAATAAACTATAAATAAAATATTGAAAACAAGTCAGAGCGTTGAAATCGAGTTTCCCGACTTTAAAATACCCTGTACAAGTGAGACACACATGCAAACACACACACACACTGGCGCACACGCGCACACACACATACATAAGCGCGCCCATACTGACTCACACGCCTTAGCTGCCTGGCATATGCACAGTGCTTTACCAAAAATTTATTCGATAACTGTGTACCTTTGCGTAGAAAACAGATTAAACCAATTCAAAAACCATGGTTTGATCAGAACATAGACTGTTATATCTCACAAAGGGATACAGCTTATCAAAAATGGAAGAGATGAGAGAGAACAGTTGATAGCAAATCAAATATGTACATTAGAGCGGTCCCCATGTATATGAAATTTTAAGGTCATGCTCTCACCCCCCTATCTGATACTTTTTCATGTATAATTAGCGTATATAAAAACAAAAGTTAAAAAAGTCGAGTTTCAACGGACGCGAATGGAGTTTAAAGTTTTTGTAAATAACTCATACGCAGTGTTGCCTATTATCATTTATTTTTTTCAGTTATAAATAGTCGGCGATGATTTTATTTATACACTATTCAAATTTGTAAATATTTTCTTTCCACAAATTTAGATCTCTTTATGAGTTTTAAACAATGACAGCAATTGAAATGAACTAGTAACTTCGTTTGTAAAAATTTGTATTTGGTGAACGTGTCGTATGATTTATGTTTTTTTAAAACTTTGAGACCCTGCGCGCCCATTAAAAATAAAAATAAAATTTTTTGGTTTTCACAGTTAGTAATTATACAACAAATATTAGCTTCGGAAATGCTGAGACCTCCTTTTTTCCATTTTGCCGGTTTGGGGACCGCTCTAATGTAAATTTTTAACGAACAACTCAATGTTAACTAATAAACAGTCGGGATATAGAAAGAACAAAAGTTGCACCACGGCTGTAATAAACATTACTCAGGATATAAAAAGGCAAATGGACAATGGGGGGAAATTTTGCAAATCTGAAAAAAACTTGATCTGCGTACGGTATGCACCTATGTACATGCAAATTTGTATCTCTATCTCTTATAGTCTCTGAGATCGACGCGTTCATACAGAGTGACGGACGGTCGGACAGACTGACATGGCTAAATCGACTCGGCTGTTGATGCTCATCAAGAATATATATACTTCATAGGGTCGGAAATGATTCCTTCTCTCTGTTACATACACTTGCACAACTTCATGATCCCCTTATACCCATTCTCAATGGGTACAGGGTATAAAAGCGTAAACTTGATTTCCTGGGGAAACCATTTAAAATCAGTTTCAAAAGATTGTTTTTAATAAGTAAATAATGCGTGATTTAACCCTTTATTATATGAAAAAAAAACCAAATTGAAAATTTGAATTAAAAGAACCATGAAGGACCAAATATTTTCGCGATCTCTATCGTGATCTATACAATAAGCTTGGGGCGATTGCCGACCTTGGGGTGGAAATTTTTAAGCGCGGACAATCCGTTCGGAATCTGTAAGTCCCTTTCTATTGTGCGAAGAATTTTTAGCACACACGCCAAGAGATTAAGAGAAGCTTGGCTTGGCCCTTTGGAGCTGCAAAGCCAATTTTGCATTTTACTACTGCCGTCCATTAAGTCTTCATAATAATCTTTGGTCATATGAAAAATTTGCAAATTTCGCGATTCTTTTAACAGTTTGATCTACACCTCATATTTATCCGTTTACATTGCCATCCGTCAAATCTTCATAATAACCTTAGGTCGTAAGAAAAATTGACAAATTCCGCTATATTTTGGAGTGTTCAATCGACGCATCTAATTTACTAATGCCTGCGCTTTCTTAAATAAAATAAAAATAAAATTTTGCCAAATTTCGTGGTTTTTGGTTTACACCCCTTTTATATAGGCGTCTTCAATTTTTCAACTTTGCAAAGATTTTTTTTTTTTACCAATTAATCCACTCCTTCTATTTGATCGCCGATTTAACCGATTTTATAATATTTTAAACTCAAATGAGAAGTTTTGGACCATTTCTTCCACACCTATCAAAACATCATAATAATCTTAGCGTCTTTATTAACCTAAAATCAAATGAGAGGATTGGAAATTTCGCGAATTTTTGTCCCGTAATTGACAAATTTCGCAATATTTTGTACTGTTCAATATATTCTTCTCCTTCTTCTTTATTGGCCATCACAACCGTTTGACGGTCTCGGCCTCTGCAATTAATACTCTTCAATCGCTCCTGCTCCGTGCGTACTGGCACCAGTTGGTCAAACCAAGCTTGGCAATGTCTTCCCGCACCTGGTCTTCCCATCTTAGTGGAGGTTTACCCCTCTTGCCTCCTCCGTAGTTAGCCGCCTTCGATTTATACGCGTTTTTTACTGGAGCTTCTTCGTCCATTCTGGTCACATGTCCTAACCAACCAAGGTCCATAAATCCTCCGAAGCATTTTTCGTTCAAACACGCCAATCGCCGCTTCATCCGCTGCTGTCATTGTCCTTGCTTCTGCGCCATATTGCAGAACTGGGATGATAAGCGACTTGTATAGGGCTAATTTTGTTCTTCGCTTGAGGTCTCTGCTCTTGAGCTCCCTACTTGGCCGTAGTAGTATCGGTTTGCAAGAGTGATTCTTCGTCGGCTGATGTTGTACTCTCCCATTGTAACCGATTTCCAAGACGCAAGGACTTTCTGTCCGCGGATACTTCTCAATATCTGATAACGCTCAGCTTACTGCCCGTTCCGTTTTGCCGATAATGTCGATATCATTGGCATATGCGAATGCGCACGTTCTGTTGGCGTGTGGGCACTTGCGCAGTATATATTCCATCAGTGGATTGAAGAAGTCACACGATAAGGTATCACCCTGCCTAGAACCTCTTTTGGTATCGAATGAGGGACCTTTGCGTACTTCTCAACGTCATCATGCAAAGTCGAACTTTGCTGGTATACCAAAGGTAGACAGAGAACCTTATATCCAATGGGAAGGAGACTGATCCCGAGGTAGTGGCGCAAATTGCAGGGTCTCGTTTTTTATAGATCGAGCGAAGAACACTTAGGTTCCAATCGTCGGGGATGCTTTCGTCAACCCATATACGGCACAGAAGTTGGTGCATGCACCTTACCAATTCTTCCTCTCCAGCCTTGAACAATTCAGCGGCCAGCTCATCACCGCCAGGTGATTTGTTGTTCTTTGGATGTTTGTGGGATCGCTACTTCTCTAGAAGCGGCATCATGTTCGTCATCGCCTTCCAGTAGGTTGGAGAAATAACTTCTCCTATCCTATCTCCGGTCCTATTAAAAATTTTTCAAATTTAGAGATTATTTTTACCATTGGTTTAACACTTTCTATTTACCAACTCGTGCGTTGTCATCTAATCCTCAAGCCCTTTAATAAATACTTTTAAAATAATTTTGCGGTTTTTTTTTTACCATTTTTTTATAGTATATGTTCAAGTCCAGGGTATCAACTATCTGTTGCCTAAATTTGTTCCAAATCCTTTCAGCCATTTGCGCGTGAAACCGCTGTCATACTCTGATTGAGTTTTGCAAATTTTGCGGTTTTTGGACCATAGCTATAATAGTTAATAATAGGATATAAGCCTATGTTTAACTTCAGGTTATCAACTATCTGTGTGCCAAGTTTTATCCGAATCCCTTCAGCTATTTGTGCGTGAAACCGCTTTCATGAATTCTCTTATAATAGTTCTGCAAATTTCGCGGTTTTTTCGACCATTTAAATAAAAGTTATATGGCCTAGGTTCAAGTCCAGGTAATCAACTATTTGAGTGCCATTTGTGCGTGATTGTGTAACAAAAGGGCAAACATACAAACCTTCACATTTATAACATTAATAAGATAGCTGCTTTAAAATACATTTTAAATATTAAAGTGTGAGCCTAGTATGAACACTTAATTTGCTTGTCATTTAATCAATACAAAATATTTCTTACCTTGAACAGTATCCCATACGGTGGAGGATTTAGTTTTCATTTGGAATATGACAGATCCGCTGGTGGTGAATGCCGAAATTGAGTTGCCTCAGCTGGATATTTCGAACAATTATACCACCGATTGCACCATCGAGTACTCAACGGGTAAGACTTGAAATATTTCCAAATATTTTTCCACAAATATTTCTATATCCAATCCTGTAGGTAATTTTACCTGCCTGGCCATTGTTTTCAACTTACGACGCCGCCTTGGCTATCATCTCTTTCACACGTACATACCGTCCGCTTTAATTGTGGTCATGTCCTGGATATCGTTTTGGATTAAACCCGAGGCCATACCGGCACGCGTTACCTTGGGCGTCACCTCACTGCTGACCCTGGCCACCCAGAATACACAGTCTCAACAATCGCTGCCGCCGGTGTCGTATGTGAAGGCGATTGATGTATGGATGTCATCCTGTTCGGTATTTGTGTTTCTCTCGCTGATGGAGTTTGCGGTGGTGAACAACTATATGGGTCCGGTGGCCACAAAGGCCATGAAGGGTTATTCGGATGAGAATATATCAGATTTGGATGATTTAAGGGTGAGTCTTGACCCCAGAGATTTGTAAAGTGATGGAAGATTAAATACTCTCATCTCTTTTAACAGCATCATCGGGAATCGATTATAGAGCCACAATATGATACCTTCTGTCATGGACATGCCACTGCAATTTTCATAGATAAATTTTCGCGCTTCTTTTTTCCCTTTTCCTTCTTCATACTCAACATTGTCTATTGGACAACGTTCCTATGATAGAGGGGGGAGGCAATTTCAATACAAGACAACAAAGCGCATTTGTTTAAAAATGTATATTAGAGATTTTAAGCCACAAATAATATTATGTAATAATAATAATTATTAATATTGTATAAATAAAAGAAAGGCGTTTTAGAGTTTTAAATTTAATTCAAAAAGGAAGAAAATTATGAAATGCATTTTAATTGCGCAACAAAGGTGGAATTATCTTTGGTATTTTCACTATATATGTATTACTATATGTATATATATGTATGTAGGTATGTACGTATATAAAATTGCATATAAAAAGTTACTGTTGTTGTGTGGCTGCTGCCCCTCATCATCATCATCGTCATCGTCGTCTGCCGTATTTGTTTAATCACATGATATTATAAAGTTTCCTTTTTGTTGTATGCATTAATTGTTGCTAATTGATATTATATTCAAATATGTTTACGTGTGTGTGTGTGTATATATGAACATCTTTTCATATTACATGAACTAATGAATAGGCTTATCAATACATCATTTAAATAATACACAGATCCAGGTAGTTGGGAGCGTTGGGTAAAAGAAAAATAAATACTCTAAGCAATTAATGGATTGTCCTACAAACACAAAAGAAAACACAAGCAAGCAAGCAAAGGAAATTTAAGGCAGAAATTAGTAGACAGGATAATTGGGGAGGATGGGTGAGGATAACAACAATATGTGTATATATATATAGGTTGGGGCTTGGTACATTTCTCTACTGCAAACAGGCCTGTAGCTTTTCAATCCATTCCTGTGCGAGGTTTGCATTCACCGCATAAAAATTGTAAGTGCGTTTCGAGGTTTTCAACTGCAAATGGAAGTAGACGAGAGCTTTAGTTTATCATAAATCATAAATTATTATAAATATAATCAAGAGGCAAACAGTTTTCTTGGACCTGGGAACATGTACGTTGAGGACTCTTTCCTTTGATGTTTTAATTGGCGATTGAGTTTGGTTTATATTCTTAACATTATAGCAGTTCTGAAACCGCTGCACTTCCACTCAAGCGAAGTAAGTGAAGTACTTATCCAAAAGTCGTGGGTTATTGGTGACAGCTAAAACAGCTTGAGGATACTAAGTACAACCCCATTTAAACCAAGGTTAAGAGAAAAATTATCGTGCGTGGAACTGAGAAGTTCAACCTTTAGGCTGCCATCTGTTTATTTGGCTCATGATAGTGAGAGTAAGCAGCAACGCAAACATTTACCTTATACTAAGAGGCAATGCCTACATGGAAGATGATACCAAAGCAATCCTTCTCCGAACTTCACAGTACAGAAAGACATGTCAGAGCCCAAAATGGACCAACTGGTCAATACACAATAAACTTCTTGTTCAAAACTTTCAAATAGGCCCATCATCATCTGTTTCCTGTCGCCATGATTTCAAGGCCATCTGATGATATTTCGCTTGGAAAAGACATATCACCGCGAGGATATGTTGTTTTAAAACGACACATCTCCGCCGTGTTACAAACGACATATCTCCGCCGCGGAACAAACGACATATCTCCGCGCGGAGACACTGGTCTGAATAATTATAGATCTACAAAGAAAGTTTCATATCAATTTTGTAAACTTGCTGTTGATATAGTTTCCATAGGTATTTTTTATCAGTCTTAATAGCTGAATCAAAATAGCCAAAAATGGAGATTACAGCAACACTTATTAGTTTCCGGCTATCGACCTTACAAAGTAGCTAGATCTGATGGGAAAATAGCTACATTGGCAACACGGTTCTGGTACTGTGTCTGTGTTGGTTCTAACATTATTTGCAAGGGTATAAATATAAAGAAAAGATAACTTTATTAAAAATTTATGATAAGCTGAGTTATTACTTTAAAAATTTGCTTGCGTGTTTGTTATTTGGCAGCTATACGATGGATTCGTTCAATTTTGGTCAAACTCCCCAAAATTGTGACGAAACAGATAATATTCATAACACAAAAGTAATAAGACGCTACCATAGGATAAAAAGGTTTTCTCTCTAGAACAACTTTCTCCACCAATCGTTCCTATGACAGCTACATGCTATAGATTTGGATCAAACTTAGCAGAATTATGTGGAATCATATAATATTAATAAATAATTTATATGGGTTTTTGCGACCTGTTTTTTGTCAAACTTTTTGGATCTGGCTGGCTTGAGGTCGGTGGAAAGTTACAATTCAATATAATCAACACAAATCAACAGAGATTAATTACAACAACTTGGAATAGCAATTGGTATGTCCATATAACGATCGCTGTTTCGAAGATAACCACATCTTCTCATCAGCGGACTCTGGTATTGCATATTCACATTCAAACGACCGCTTAGACTCAGGTTTGATTGTGATGTGAGCGAATAACGTTTTGGGGATTCCAATTTATCCACTTCACATATTAATAAATAATAAGATTTAAAAAGTTCTTTTGTATAGCTCCTATACTATATAGTTTACCGATTTTCATTAAACTTTGTGCAATTATGTAAAAGCGTAAAACCCCTTATAAATACGGGGTTTGGAGACGTTTGCGTTGAAAACAAAAAAGTTTTACTTACTAAAAATAGTTTTTCGACCGATCGTACCTGCTGGTTCCGACCAATGTGCTTCGTATTTGTACATTAAGGCTTCGTGCAAAGTTTGTTCAAGACAGCTTTTAAACTGATTGAGGGGGAGCAGAGATACAGACGGACATGGTTATATCAACTCAGCTCGCCATGCTGATGTAGAGTATATATACTTTATGTGCTCGAAAATGATTCGTTCAATGCGTTATGAACATCTGGACAATTTTAATATACCCTTAGCGAAGATGTAATAATTCTAATCCGGAAAATAAACATTCTACGCGTACATCCGCTTCTCAAAGGCATACAAAGGCACACACACAATTGTGGAAACTTTGTCGAGTTTTCTGGCCACTATTTAAGTTCTTCTTTATTTTGTAAACGCTTTAAGCCCTGGAAAATTGATACAGATTGATGCCATTCAACTTTTTGGAAGAAGTACAGAAAGTACAGAACTATTTTTATACATAAAAATACATGTACCACATGTCCACTTTCAGCTAAAGGATTTGTGTCAGAGCTGCATTCCTCATTAAGTTTTACTTGAACAGAAATGGATACCACAAGTACACTATCTTAAAAAATTAGTATTTTTTTGCCGATCAAGAAAGAGAACTGGTTCGAATGAGGTTCCGAGCCATATCTTAGAAGTTATTTAAGCTATGAACTTAAAAACTAGACTGTAGGTTGGTAATATTCAGTTGAACATTTTACTGGATTAGGACCAGTAGCGAATAAAACCGGTTAAAAAATTTTTCACATACATATCTTAGAAGTTATTGATGATATGAAAATTTTGAAATTTAGACAGTAGGTATGTTTATGACCACTTTTAAACAGGTTCAAAAGTAGCTCAGAGACATATCTCAGAATTTTTTCGAACCGATTTAAAAGTAGTTCTAAAATCATACGATTTAACCAAATGGCTTAAAAGTGCCTCAAAACTAAGCGCCAGCTTTGTTTAGTTGTGTGCTATGCACACAAAACCGAAACTGTATCGGTACCATTTTTAGGTTCTTTTCGCCTCCAAAATTATCGGAACTCAGATACCAGTACACAAAATACTAAAATTATCGATTCCGGTTCTCTGGTTGAAACCGATTGCTCAATGCCAAGTAGATTCAATTCGTCAGAAATAGACGACTTACAGCCGGTTTCTCATCTCCTAAACTTACAAATAGCAGAATGAATTGTGAGCTTATCTGACACATAGCAGGAAGATGAGAAATCGGCCCTCAATCTAGTAACCACAGAAATTCTTTTTAGCTGCGATATAAATTTGTAAATTTTAAATTCGACAAACCAACGTTTAGACGGGTCTGGACATAACATGCGTACAGCAAGTTAGGATCTATTTATACCGCCCTGCACTTTCTGGAATTAAAGATTGAAAAATCCATTAAAGTGAGAGAACACTCTCTAGTAGCATTTCTAGATAGATAAGATGGGCGCCCACGCGTAACTAGCTTTGATTTCTGTAGAAGTGGGAGAGTGACTTGTCGCTTTCTGCTATCGCAACCTAACCTAACCTGTGCAGCGGTTCTGATTGCAATAAGCGGAAATCGATGTTTAAAGTAAATCAACCTGGGATATCAAAAGCGCATTTAACTCTGAAAACTGGACAAAAATGCTGGAAACGTTAAACGACAAACTGGTTATTTAGCGAATCGGGTGCGTGATCAGGGATCTGTACAACGAACATAATTTTTAGGCTATGCGGATGATATTGCAGTGGCCAAACTTCTAAGCGAAATCTGCGTTTTAGCGACTTTAGCAGCAGAAAAGATATGGTCATCCCGTGCATTTAAAACCGGGGGATAATGCTTGACAAGAGGGTCTCATATAAAGAACAGATTATATAAGTCAGCAATAAGACTGCAGCGCTGTCTAGAGAGATGTTTAAGGAGAGATGTCCGAAACATAGACGACGACAGCTGATTTTTGTCATGTCTGCAAGTGTATCAAAGCTATACGACACATTTCAATTATTGCGGCTTTAGAGAAAGATTCGGTTTCAATTAATTTTTTTTATATTTGTGTTAGGTTAGGTTATGTTGTGATGGCTGAGAGCGACAAGTCGATTTCCCACTAGGCCATTGGCCCTACGATCCATATTTTTCTCGTTAACCCTTTTAGACTTGGGGGTTCTCGTTACTGAACCATTGTGTGGACAGAATAAATTTGAGTAGAGCTGGGATCTCTAGACCGCATGTCTCCGAGAGGTTGAGTAGCAGAGGTTGACTAAGTGTCCTGAGTCTCCTTCTACTCAAGGCGGGGCAATGGCACAAAGGTGTGTACCGATTCACCTCTTCTTGTGTCCGCAACTTCTGCAAAAGTCATGGTAAATGACGCCTAGGCGTGCTGCGTGTCTGCCAATAAGACAGTGACCTGGGGGTCCCCACCAGAGTGATATGTGTTCCTCTGTGACCTGGTGAATGTTGGCCACGTAAGCCTCGTACGACAGGAGGAAGGTTTCCACCGATTCGTAGCGAGACGAAGTGTTTCAGCTTTGTGTGACGCTATGTCGCCATAGTCCACGTGCCTGAAAGGAGCTCGATGGTGGTCCATTCGGCCAGTTTGTCCCAGACTGTTACCTCATGTTGCGGTGTCCAGGTACCCAATAAGGGTATACTAAAATTCGTGCGATCTCGTTAGAGAAATCGACATTTAGTAAGTGTTTTAGCATTGTTTGTATGAGAGTCAAGTGCTTTGAGGGCGGCTTGGCTGTCGTATTAAACGTTGCCTTGACCGTAGTGTTAAGATAGGTGGAGCTTCGGTACCACTTGTTGGTACACATACAGGTCGGAAGGCGGAACATAAGTCAAATCTAGGTTGGGAGAAAACCCCCTCCTACTTTTCGTCGAGCTTAGAACCATCAGGTAGATGTTATGGCGTAGCTCGCTGGGGCAGGTTGTCCCAATCGTTCGGCGATATAGACGTCGTAAAATTTGTCGAACGTAGTTTGTGGTATACAGTAGTCTGTACTTGATGGTATACCCGTTTGGTCTTCGAGTATGGTAGCGTGTCCCGAATTGCCCCCGTTCCAGGTATCGGATTCTCGTAGACTGCTGTGGTTGTTGTGGTAGCCATTTGCTTAGCTACGAGGTCTGGTGGTAGAAGGTGAAGAATAGTATTTAGCGCTTCCGTTGGTGGCGTTCGGAGAGCGCCGCTAATACAAATTTCCGCACATCTTTGCACTTTGTGCAGATTGTTCTGGGCTGATTGTTTCCCGAGTGCTGGATACCATACTAGAGCTCCGTAGAGAAGTATGGGGCGTATTACGGCTGTGTAAAGCCAATGTACAATGGATGGGGAAAAGCCACATCTACGGCCAATGGCCTTTTTACAAGAAAAAAGAGCAATGGTTGCCTTTTTTATACGTTCATTTATGTTGTCATTCCAGAGCAGTTTTTTATCCAGAATGACACCCAAGTATTTGGCATTGTCACCAAATACGAGGCTTACTCCGTTGATTTTAGGCGGGATAAGAACAGGAATTTTGTACTTTCCGGTGAAAAGCACTAATTCCGCCTTAGCCGTGTTTACGCCCAAGCCACAAGATTTTGTCCACTGAGCAAGTGTTGTCAGTGCGGTCTGCATGAGGTCACACAGCGTTTGAGGAAATAGAATATGTAATAAAATGCCGCGTGGACGTTTGTTATCAGACGAGGAAAAGGGAAGGATAAAAACCTACAACGATGCTGGATTTAATGTAAGCGAAATATCGCGGAAAATCGGTCGAACACGTGTGTTAAAACCAAATTTGTAAACAATGCGGATGAATTTACTTAAAGCTAGCAATTCGTTTGCTTCGTGCTCCACACTTGCCCCATATTGCAGTAAGCTTGTGTCACGGATGACTGTTTGGCGAACGCTGCAATCATCGGAGTGCATTGACAGAGAAGTCTTAAAAAAGGCTTTCAGATTTAAAGCAGAATTCATTCTGCATACTTGATTTCGTTGTATTATGCTTTCCCATTCTCCTAGGAGGATCGAAACTAAAATTTTCGGGGTGTCGTATAATTTTGGGCAGGAGTGTATAACAAGATAGTTGGAACAAAACAGAATCAGGTCTTAAACAAAGTAGTGGTCAAGCATGTGGGAAGGGGAAAAAGATTTGTGCCTTAGAAAGAGTTCAAGGGCATTAATATCCCTGACGGGATTGAAGAACTGAAAAAAACTAAGCCTATAATGCTGTGCTTAGGCAATGATAAGACACTATCCCGTCATCACGGTTTTGGAAAACCCGTCAAGAGCAATTAAAACTAAGTTGTCGAAACAGCGAATTAAATTTTTGGGATGATTTTTATGAATACTTTTTTATTTTTGGACAAAGGGAAGGTTCCTAAGACATTTGGAGAATTAGTAGCATCAGTAATACTAGGAACTTCGTTAAGAGCATTTATCAAGAACACTTTTGTGGCAGATAACAAAATACACAAAAATTTATTCAACAAGTATTCGATATCGGTATTTCGACATCCCTAATTAAAACACAACAAAGCTCAGTATCACAGTTCCAGACTTAAGTGATCAACTTAAGTTCATCAAACCAATGGCTCTGAGATTGTACTCTTAGTTACCCAACTTTATACTTACATCAAAGAAACCCTTTTCATCCACACGTTTTGTGCCAATTTGTGCGGGTTGTGCGGCAGTTACTGACTGTACCTCGGCCAGTTCTGCAAAAGAAAGTGACAATTCATGTTAATCTCTTACTTAAACTTCCACTTAAACTTGAACTTTACCAATAATGCCCTTGGGAGTCGTATCCTCAGATGTGTCATAGTAGCGTAGCTGATGCTTTATCGAGTCCAGCACAAACCAGCGCTGTTTCCAGCCTTTGAGCAAGGCGCCGCGTTTGTACAGATGCCTGGAATTAAAAGTTAGAATACTTTAACTTTCAAGCTTTGGTTCATCTTACCCCTCGTGTGTACGATTCTCGGCCACATTGCTGCTAAACTGATTGTAGAAATGATGACTGGAGGTGCGTGCTGTGGTGGCCGCACTGGAGGCAATGCTAGCTGTGTCTCCTTGCGACATGTTGACATTGGGCGGCACCACCGCACCATCGATGGCCTTGTATTTGGTGCAGTTCTTCATGGAGAGCTCAGTGCACTTCTCATGATACGAATTGCCGCAATCCATGCAGCGATAGCCCACCGGTCCCCAGAGCAGTTTGGTGCAATGATTGCAATTGGTTGGAGTGGTATACGGATGTTTCTCAAAGCGATGCGGATGAAAGAATTTATCCTGATAGCCTGCTAGGCGTCCCTTCATGATGATTTCCAAGGTGGAGCGCTTATGCTGATGCGTCTGGTGTACCAGCATGCTGCTCAGCGAGGTTTTGCGCGACATGGAGGACGCTTCGGGCTTGGGCACCTCCAAATTGTTCCACACCTGTTGCCACTTTTGAGGCAAATGCCCGCGTTCCGTCTCCGCCTGCTTGACCTCGCTTAGCAGGCAGACATAGGCATTGGGATTGCATTTCTCAATGTTGTCATAGCCCGCCGAGATGACCATACGTTTGCCTTTGATTTCGGAAAGATCGATTTCATCATCCACATTGGTCACCTCCAGATCATAGGGTGGTCCCTGGGCTAGTTCCTCGTTGATGTAATAGCTCCAGAGATCCAAAGCTGCCAGGCTATGCTGTGGACGTAGCACCATATAGGAGGGCGAGGACGACGAGGAAGAGTAAAGAAAATTATAGAAAATGGCCGTCTTGCTGTGCTGCCTCTCTATATAGTCGAAGATGGAGTGACCAATGCGATTCATGGGTGTGGCATTGCGAGGACTGCGCATATCTAAGGGATAAACATTACATTCATCATCCGAGCCAGCACCTCCACCGCCCGCGCCAACTCCACCGCCCCCACCAAACATATGCTTGGCACTTAGCGACCCGCGTTTATCCTCCATGGCCGATATGCCCGAATCGGATCTCTCCAGTTCACAGTCGAAGAGGAAAGTGCGAAATCGACAAGACACCACATGATAGGCCAGGAATCTTAAATAAAAATCATTAAACTCAAAGGCCATGGGAAACTGTCGCTGCAGTTGGTGGACCACATCCAGGAATTGCAGAAAGGTGGGAGCAAAGGCAATATTTGTGCTTGCGTGTGAAGGTTTCAAATTGCTACGATGGGCAAAGCGATGTCCAAACGCCAGCCATTCCTTCTCCACCAACACCCGAAAGCCATCCAGGGTGCGATAGTAGGGATCCAGGCAGAGTTGAGCTATCGAGGACAATTGGGCAGTGACATCGGAACCATCCTCCAGTGACAACATTACACTACTCTCCTGCAGATCAATGAGATCCACCACGGCACCGGACAATTGCAACAGCGAGGATATTTGCTGCAACCAATCCGATTGTTCCACCATTTTGGCAAAACTCTGACCATCCGCTTCGTTGGCATTATGCGAGGGCATGCAGGCACGGATTAATTTCTTAAAAGCCGAACGGGATTGCCTAATGTCCGGATAGTCCACGGGTATAAAATCAGCACAGAAATCACCATTCAAATTGGATTTGGCCTGCGATTTTTCGCCTGCAAAGGAGGAACGTAAGAGAAATTCTAAGAATTGAGAAAAGTAAATGTCCACTCACCCAAGGCATAGAGTCGCATCTTGCGAAATGCCAGCATGGAGTTGCTGTTTTGTTCATTTCTTCCCTTCATGGTTCCACTCTTGCCTGCTGCACTGGACTTCCCTATATCGTGCTTTCGTGTCAGTTCCGGCGTCAAGGGTTGCTGATGATCATCGTGGGCCAAAAGCGAGTTCATCGAGAGATTCAAGCCCGTATACTGATTCAGTGTCAATTTGGGCATCGTATTGATCAGGGCCATAAAATACTTGTCCTGCTCATGGTAATGACTCACATCATGATGATGATGATGCGTCATTGTATTGCTCCCCGTGGTGGTGTTCTTAAGCATGCCAATCACCGACTTGCTATTGGGTTGCGCTCCACGTATTAGTAGGGCTCCATTGACATGCCTCCAGGTGGGCAACGGTATACGCTGACCCTTGTAATAGCGTCCCAGATGTGTCATGGCTGCATCGCTGCATTGTGTGGGAGCCACAATGATGGCCGGATAAGAGCGACAAGTGGCATAATTAGCATTGGCATTGCTGATGCGGAAACCACGCTGTGCGTCTGCATCA
Source organism: Lordiphosa stackelbergi (assembly GCA_018904235.1). Taxonomy (NCBI): domain Eukaryota; kingdom Metazoa; phylum Arthropoda; class Insecta; order Diptera; family Drosophilidae; genus Lordiphosa; species Lordiphosa stackelbergi. The sequence goes on along the minus strand of JAEIFU010000235.1, from coordinate 141,165 downwards.
AAGCCCAATCGCTTCCAGTCCTGCACATAGCTACGCTCTCGCATCCGTTCGATATCCTTGGTGCTGAGCAGGCGGGGCAATGCCTCATTTTGAGTTTCAAATTCATCCAAATCCTCCAGCTCATCGTCTAGCGAATGGGTTTCCAAGGCATCGGCACTGCCCAGCTCGTAGTCAGTCACCAGTTTCCGTTTCGTTTGTTGCTTCTGCTTGAATCCCGCCTTCTTGGCGGTACGCAGCAGCGTCTTCTTGGCAAATCCCTTTAGGGTGGAATACTTTTCCTTGGTTTTTAGAGGGGCCACACCCTGCAGCATGGTGCCAAACGATTGAAAGGCAAAATACTCAAACTCATCGAAGGGATGACGCGCCTTGCTTAAAAGCTTGCGAAACGCTTCAATCTGTTCGGGCGTCACCTCCGTATCGAAGGCCACTTTGAGCAACTGGAAGCTACTGGAGCGCAACTGCAAGCCCTCCGGCAAGGTTTGATCTAGATGAGCCAAATACAAAACCGAAATCTTTTTCTCCTTCAGCAACGAGGCAATGGGAAAGGCGCGTACAATGGTCTGCTCACAGAAGAGTGGATCACAGGGCGAACCCTTGAACACAATGCGATAGTTGGTCAAGAACAGAGCTCCCTCGGCGGGTATCAGGCATTGGGTGTCATCTTCGCGTCCATCGGGCATTAGGAAACAGCGCAAATGATCGGTGGCCAATTCCTCACCAGGCAGCAGGCAAGGCGTTTGAATTTTGGGTTTCTGTACATGTGGATGACGCTTGGCCTCCAGATACACCGGCTCCAGGGACTCGATATGCATATGCACTACCCCAGGCACCATATCATGCAGATTGCGTATATGCTCCGACGTGACGCCACCCTCAGTGCACACACAATCAATGAAACGGGAAATGGTCTTGCCCACGGTGACACCAATCTCTAAAGCATCGTTCTCCTCGAAACCCTCATCGGAATGTTCGCTCAGGCTGTGGGAACCCATAATACTAGAGGCAGATGGGTAGAAGAGGAGTATAAACATTAAATGGAAATCTAAGCCAGTGTTGGGCAAATTTTAAGTGATTAACAACTAAAAAATTATCAATTAAGTTGAAATATTTTTAGGTATGCAAAAATAAAACATTAAACAATCGTTTTTGATTAAAAAACGAACCAAATCGTATGGAAATTGGGTCGTTTTTGGGTTTCTTTATGGCTAAATGGGCAACTTTTACCGTCAGTACATAGATATTTGGACTTAAATCGCTTAAATTTGACTTAAACTTCTGCAACAAGTCTGCACCAAAGTAGTTTTCGAAGCGTCTCTTAGCATAGACAGAATTGATTCTCGACACAATGTTCAGAAGCCTCCATCTTGAATTTAGCATCTTTGTTTTTGACAAATCATTCAAAAAAGTTACTAATACAACGGCCTAAGGTTCGCCGACTAATTAAAGTAAGTAAAAATGTAAAATTGGCTATACAGCTCCTCCAACGGGGCCAAGCCAAGCTTCTCTCAATCTCTTGGCGTGTGTGCTTTAAATTTTTTCGCACAAGAGAAAGGGACCTACAGTTTAACGCCGGATCCGAACGCCAAAGTTTGAGAATTTGCTTTTTCTTATGAGTAACGGGAATATCAAATTCGGTTGGAGCCGACTTTAACTTACGCTCTCGTTCTAACTAAAACCCATTTTCCGACTGATAGTTCTTAAGATATAAGAATAAGATATAGTTATCCGATCCGGTCGATTCCGACATATCAGCGGCGAGCAGTAAAGAGAAGACTTTGTGCTATCTTTACCAAACTTTGCCCGAAGTATTGAAATACAGCTATATTTTTGTCGTTACCCGTCTGAACAGATGACTACAGCATATAGCTGCCATAGGAACAATCGCTCGAAAAACTAGTTTTTTGAGACAAATTTTTGGTTTTCAAAGGTAGCGCCTCTTAACTTGATACTTATCCCTCTAGTTCCCAAGACCGCCTCTAGGCGGGCTAAGTTTAAAACACGCTTAATCGTGTTTTTGATCACATTTTGCTTTTTTGATTCGTTTTATCTATTTTGCGGAATCCCAAATATTTATATTGGCGCGCTTGTAGCTTGCGCTAGCACGAAAACCAGCTGTGAAAGTTAGTTGACTGCAGAAGTATGTGAATAACACAAAAAAAAAATATTTTGTGTGGAGTGCGAAAAACAAATAATTAAAAAAATATTATTCATAAGCGTAGATGAAAAGTGAAATTATCTGAAAGTTAATTAAACAAAATGCGATTTTGCTGAAGAAGGAACGTGCTTGTAAGCATTTTAGCTGAGTTCAAAGGTCACCCGCCTAGAGGCGGTCTTGGGACAGCTGGCGAAAAAAATATTTCAAAGTAAGTTTCAAATGCGAAATTTTATATAAGAATAGTTTGACTAAAAATCTCTTTTTTTAGCCATGGAGAGTAAACAAACGCATAAATTAACAGCGCTATCTGATGATGAAATCACAAAAGTTCTAGAAATGTTGGATTTTGATGGCTACACGGATAATGAAGAAGAAAATAAAGACGATTTAGATGAAGATCCATGTGAGTATGACAGGATCGATATGGCGATAGATGAGGTTGTTGGTATGTCGGAATCAGCACTTCAGTCAGAGATTTGCTTAGATGGCAGTACGGCTTCAATGTTATCACCATCAACCTCGATCACTTCAATTACATCTCCGACAACCAAACGCTGTCCCCTGGCTAACATTTACCCAAAAAACACAACAAAGAATGAAGGCGATTTTGAAAGTCGTTCCAGTGGACGTCATGCATCTGACCATGAGCCAACAAAAAACACCATAAATGCTACTGGAGCAATTGTAGGATGCGTTCTGGATATAAATCCGAAATCCGAGGCCATCAAAAAGATATTATGGCGTCAAAAAAATCTGGTGCTAGATAAATCAGCTATCTCATTTTGTGATCGCGATCTGGAAGAATTTCAAAGTCTCGACACACCATATAAATGCTTTGAATATTTTCTAGATGACGAAATCATAACGCACATCGTTCAGCAGACCAACATTTATGCCGCCCAAAACAACATTGCGACTTCATTTACTATAAGGAACTTGGAGTTGAGTAAATTTATTGGCATTACACGCCAGATAAGCCCCATAAATGGGGAGTAAAACTATTCGTCTTATGCGATTCGTCCGGTTTCTGTTACAACTTTGAAGTATATGGTGGTGCAGGCGACAATTTGGTTCAACCTGGTGTGAATTGTCCCGCATTGTTCTAGAATTCAAAACCCATATCATAATTTTCGACAACTTCTATACTTCACTGCCACTGCTTGTGTTCCTCCAATCACGTGGAATTTATTCTTTGGTCTATTCTTTATTCGCTCAAACCGAATCCCCAAGCTCCCAACAGATTATGATCTCAAGAAGCATCCGCGTGGATACTCGACTGAATTTTGTGGCTCCGCAGCAAATTTTGACGTTTCATTAACGGTTTGGAAGGACAATAAGGCTGTTCGATTCGCATCAACTTACGTCGGCTTAAAACCATTTCAGAATGAAGCATCTGCAAAAAGAACTGTGTCGCGTTTTGTACGCTCAGAAAAAAAGTTTTTTGACATCGATTGTCCTAATGCAATATTTGAATACAACAACCACATGGGTGGCGTCGACCATATAGATGGACTTATTGGTCGATACAAAATTTCATGGAAAACTGAAAAGTACACAAATCGCATATTTAAACATTTGCTTGATGTTTCAATGGTGAATGCTTACATTTTGTTACACAGAATAAACAAACCCGATCCCAATGACAAGCAATATCAACTGCCGAATTTCCGAAATGTTGCAGAAGTTCTTTGTACGTTAAAAAACGTTACCAAAGGTCCTGGACGTCCATGCACAGCTCCTCAAAAAAAGGTCATGGAAAAAAGGCTTTATTACCACCTGCAGACACTCGCTTTGATGGAGTTGATCATTTCCCAGTGCCGGAAATGCAAAATAAATCTTTGTTTCTCCCAGCAAAAAGATTGCTTCTTTAATTTCCATCATATGTAAACTGTACTTCATAATTTTCTTATATTAAACTTCACTTCACTTTATGTTGAAACTATTTTGTTGAGTTTAAAGGTATTTTTCAAGAATAAAGAAGCGCCCCCTTTTCAAAACGTTTACGCATTAATATTATATTTTTTGTATATTAATAAACAAAAAAACTAAAATTTCAAATTTTTGTGCATTAGTCATTTTTTTGACTCTGTTTCCCAAGACCGCCTGTAGGCGGGGTAAGTATTTGACCTCAAATGACCCTTTTCTCTAAGAATACAAAATTTTTCCAGAACAAACATTCTCGTTTGAAGCTAAAGCAATGCAAAACATAATTTAAAAAAAAAAAAAATTTGGGAACTAAAGGGTTATTAAGATGATATGCTCTCACATTATTCTAAAAAATATTATCAAAATCAGACGACTAACCACTTTATATACCTGCCATAGGTACGATCGGGAAAAAAACTAGTTATAGTTAGAAAAACTTTTTTGATTTAAGTGATGGAGCCACCAAACATTACATTTAATAATTTTAAATGCTTTCACACAATTCTAAAAAAATTGGTTAAAGTCGGGACACTATATCATTTAGCTCCCATATAAAAATCTTGTTCTGGCCATGATTAAAAATTAAGATGTTGTAAGGGAGGGGGGAGTAGTTTTTGTCCGATATTTTTCATCTTAGAAATCTATCCTATTGCAGCTATATATTATAGTCATCTGATCCAGCCGGTTCCTTGGTAAAGATAGCTTTAAAACTGACTAAGGGGATAGCATAAAAACAGAGTGACATGGCTACATACATATATAAATATTCTTCGACTTTAGTTTTACGAGTTCAGTGTGTGTTGTTTCGTTAAGGTATAAACAACATCGTTTTTGTGTGCTCGGAATATGTCAACTTTTGTGCCAACAAAATGCAATTTGTTGGAAAGTTAACCTTTCTTCTTTCATTTCATTATTTTTATTAATTGGGTGTGGTGTGCTTTGAGCTCCTACAACCGGCTGAGACCATCACGGCAACTATACCGAACTCGATTCGTTTGGGCAAAGGCACGACAAAGATTTCTTGCAACATGACAACGCTCGACATCGTTTTTATACCCTTGGAGAGGGTATATTGAAATTGTCCGGATGTTTGTAACGCACAGAAGGAAGCATCTCCGACCACATAAAGTATATATATTCTTGATCAGCGTGACGAGCTGAGTTGATATAGCCATATCCGTCTGTCCGTCCGTCCGTCTGTCCATCCGTCCGTCTGTTTCTATGCTATCTCCTCCGTCAGTTGTAAAGCTATCGTAACCAAACTTTGCACGAAGTCTTTGGGTACAAATACGCTGCACATTTGTCGGAACTGGCCTGATCGGATGACTATAGCATATAGCTGCCATAGGAACGATCGGTTGAAAGAGTAGTTTTAGTGAGAAAAACTTTTTGTTTTCAATGCTATCGCTACCAAACCTCGTATTTATAAGTTTTTTATGATTTCACATAATTTCAGCAAGTTTTATGCAAATCGGGTAACTATATAGTATAGCTGCCATACAAAAAATAGATCTGAAAAAAAGTTTTAATATGAAAAACTTTTTTGTTTTCAATGCTATCGCTCCCAAACTCGTTACTGATCAATATGATATGCTAACACATTATTCTGTCAAGTCTGATCCAAATCGGATGACTATAGCATATAGCTGCCATAAGAATGATCGGTCGAAAAATTAGTTTTAGTGAGAAAAACTTTTTTGTTTTCAATGGTTGCGTGTTTGTACATTTCAGTTATAAATATTATCTATCTCAACACAATTTTAGAGAGTTTGATCAAAATCGGATGAATATATCGTATAGCTGCCATATAAAAAACTGGCAGAAATATATTATGCTCCAAGGGTATATAAACTTCGGTAGAGCCGAAGTTAGCTTTCCTCTATTTTTTTAAGATGACATGCAAAAATGGCCAGAAAGACGGGAAAATCAAAGGCAAGCGATGGACATTACTTTGAAAAATGAAACTTGAAAAAGAAAACAGCCTTAAAAACTATTGTACAGGTACCAGCGTTAACTGTTGTCTAGAGATTTAAGATAATGTAAATGTAATCCAACCAAATTAATTACAAAAGCAAACAAAATTTTAATTGCAATTGAATTAATTGATTAAAATTATTAGTTAATCAAGCACTTGATAGACTACACACTGGTTAAAGCTTACCTATTTGACACACTCTGATTTTCTTCGAGTCGAAACGCCGGCTTGGGTTTACTGCCCGCATCCACATTGACATCCAGTGGTATTAGCAGAGACACCATACGATTGGCAAAATGAATGGCCTGACTGTATAGAGTCGACTCCTCCGATTTGGCCAGTTCCAACTTTTTCTCCTCCTCAATGGCAGGACTTTTGCGCAGCTGCTCTGCGGTAATCTCCAAAGCGGTGGGCTCCTCCAGCGGTACCTCATCCAACACACAATTGGCCTCTTTTCTATGCTCCGTTTGGCGTCGTTGCAACAAATACAAAGCCTTAATCTGCGCCTGCACATCCTGAAAAAAGGTGGACTCCCAAAACTGTAGATTCTTCCAGATGACATGATCCTGTATCTCGGTATAGGCAAACTGTATCACACCGGTGGAGAGTTTGCGACAAAAGATGGTGGACATGGGCAGCAAAGCGGCAGCCACCGTGTACTCATCTACGCCAGATGAGTTTTGGAGGGCCTTGTTCATAAAACGTATGACTAATTCGAATTGCTGATGATCCAATATGGCCTTATTGCCGTGCACATAGCCAAACAATTCGCGGCAGAGTATTAACCGAGCGTCCCGATGTTTTAGAGTGCGCATAACAGCCGGCAGCAGTTTCCTGGCATCGGCAATGCGATTCTCAAAGATGTAGGCCACACAGGTGCGCAGCACCTCCAATCGTCTCACCGAGTTGTGCACATTGGGTCGCACATCCAAGGCCTCGGGCAGGCGTGGACCCATGGGTATTATTCTGGGCTGATTGCGTGTGACATGGAAACGTTGCGATGAGCCATTCTTGCGTATGCCATCTTGTATAATCAACTCCACCTTCTCGGTTTGGATGCGTGGAAAGGCGGGCTGATGTATGCGCTGAAAGGCACCGTCAGGCGGTCGCAAAACCTTTTGGGCATAACCCACATGAGAGCCATGTCCGCCCTCATTCTCGTACAGCGTGCGCCCCAGCTCCTGTATATGGGTAAGTATCTAGGAATAGACATTTGGTTAATGCAGCTCATCGAATCAATATAGTTTTAAACACTTACGAGATTCCGATTGTGGGCCTCTGTTTTGAGCAACTCATTCATGGAGCTGTACAGCTCATCCCAGGCATCGGCTGCCCGCCAAGGTGGACCTCTTTCATTCACAAAAGTGGTAAAGAACATGCTGTCCAGCACCCGAAACAGAAACTCGCTCTCTATCAAATCCCGAGCGCCCAAAAATCCCGCCTTGTGAAAAGTAATCACCGTCTTGGGATGTATTCGTATGATGGTCAAACAGGAACGATAACCCTGCAATAGCTGAGCAAATAGTCGCATAAATATGGCACGTAACTCCTTGTCAATTTGGGCCTCCGTCTTGCCCGGACCCAGCGGCACTCGTTCTTGGCTAGGAAAAGCCAAATCCGCTTGAGCCAAATGGGGAAAGAGTATCATACTGAGCAGCTCCTGTGTTTGCTCCCACAACGGAGAGGGTAATATGGGTACGGGAGGGGTCAGCGATTCGGGTATGGTCACCAGGCCACCATCCAAATCCACCACAATGACATCCAATAGATCCGTTATCTCTGTCTGCAGTGAACTGTGTATGCCCATAATAAATGGTGTGGGCGTGGACAGCACCTCGGTGAGGGGAGCCGGCAGTATGGGTATATACACATGGGTGTAACGAAACGGATACATCAGCGCCACCAAGGCCTTGCAGCTGTCCGTCAAATGCCAATAGCATTTGGAGTGGAAGAGTATTTTATTCTCGGTCATCACCGCACACAGCAATATGAGCACATTCTTGATCCCCAGCTGCTTGAACAGAAAGTGTACACCGCTGCCGGTGATGGGCAACGAGGAGCTTTGTGGCGGCTGCAACGATTGCTTATCGCCCGCCCCAATCGAGAAGCGCACCTGTGGACCACCGGCTGGCGGCACCTGTATGCAGCCCAGTATGTTGCCCACCAAATTCTCCAGAGCATAGGGCAAATTCTCTATATAAACCGTATAAATGGTGCCCAGGCAGTTCTGAAAATATACGGAATTATAGTTCTACCGTTGTGTGACTCCACATCTCTGTTTGTTATACCTTGAATGTCTCTGCGCAGTCCAGACGTGAAATCAACACCAAACACTTGGGCGCATACATAACACTATGATGTGTAATTGGTGCGCCCACAACTGCTTCCGCAGCGAGCTTGTTGTTGCCGCCGCCAATGGTTTCATCCTCATCGTCCACACTGGTTCGGGTCTGGGTAATGGCCAGAGTCTCATGGAAACTTAGACAGGCGCAATAATGTTTATTGGCATCGATATCGGTGAGAACCGAGATGAAAAATTTTGGCTCTTGCTTTTCAAACGACAGATTCCAGCCCAAAGGCTGACAGAACTGCACAAAATAGGATTCAGTAAACTGTTTGGGCGGGGGCCTATATACTTACCCATTCGATGCCCTCGATGAAGGGTGTGTCGGGCCAATCTTTCTCGGGAAAGCGTTGCACAATTTTTCCACATATGGCCTGGCCACATACTGCACCCCCAGTCTCTGGAATGGGAACAAGCATATCATCATACAGTGTTACTCCAATATGTTGCCATTCCACTCACTTTCTTTGTCATTATCGTAGCCAACAATTACAAAGTAATCAGCTAGCCGGGACATTTTTTTCTTACACACTCCAACAACTGCACATTGCAGGTCAATGTGAAACTGTGGGCGTGGGTTTCGGGTGCTACTCTGCTACGTAGGCCAGTCGAAATTAGTCAAAATTTTTCCTTATCTAATTTGCATAAACAAATTTATAGCTTTCAATTAATTTTAGCTCGCCGTTGGCATCAAGACCAAGTGTGACCAGCGGCGAGAAGTGTCAGTGTGACCGCAGAGCGGGTATTTAACAGTGTTGACAGAACATGAGGACCAAAAATTGCTGAAGTGGCAAAAAAAATATTAAATAATAAAATGTATAAGCTTTTACCCGTGGCTTCGCTTTGTGTATGTAAAAGCTAGTTGGGCGAAAATTTAAAATTTACCTGAACTCAATTATAATTTTCAAAACAAAATAAAAAATATGGAGCTTTGAATATTATGTTGAATTCGATCGAATGAAAAACAAAAGATTTTCATACAACAGTTTTACGCTCATATTTCGACTTTGGGGTAGATATTCAAATATGTAAATGAACGTATTTTATATTTATGTACACTCATCGAAATTTAATTGAAGCCATCTATATTTTGTTCCGTAAAAAATGTTTAAAACATGTTCCACAATTTTTTTTTTAACAAAAATTGTAAAAACGTGCTTAATTTAAAATAAATCAGCAATATCAAATATTTATCTTTAAGTAAAAGCATGTTTTTGGCATTTTTTATTAAAAAGTTTAATTTTTACTGCGATATTCAATTAAAAAAGGATACAGAATTTAAACTCTGAATCCGGTATTTTGGCCCATTCCTCAGTAACTGCCTTTCGAAGCTCTTCAGTCGAGTTGAACTTTCGTCCGCCCGCATAAACACGACATGCAAGGTTATTAAACATGTTCTGAATTGGATTCATGTCTGGAGAACGTACATACTGGCCATCTAAGAAGATTGATTTTCTGTTCATTGAAACACTTACGACTGGCCCATGACACGTCTATAACGTATTATCTTGCTAAAAGATTATATCCGGGTCCGACTCTTGGTCCAAAAAATGCTACTAAGAGTTCATCCAATAAGTATAAGTAACCTTCTGAATTCATCCGACCTGTAATCTTGAAGAAAATGAAGACTAAGCCTACATTGACGACATTTTAAAAACAAGCAATAAGGGATATTACGAAACATCAAATGTCTTGGAGGGAGGAGTGGAAAAATGTGGTACTCTCAGATGAGAAAAAGTTTAACTTGAATGGGCCAGATGGTTTAAGTTATAAATGGCTCGACATTAAGGCGTATGAACACCTGTCGACCTTGTCAAATAAAATTGTAGAACATGTTTTAAACAATTTTTTCTGAACAAAATATAGGTGGCTTTAATTAAATTTCGATGAGTATATGTGTAGCTTCGAATATAAGCATATCGTTCGGAAATTAAATTCTCGCACAAGCAATTTTAACCATTCTTATTTGATTCAAATAGGTAAATTTTATGGAAGATTAGATGGGACAGATCTTTGAGAACTAGTTTGATCCTGATCGGATGATTAACAACCAAAGAGTGGGTTTCATAGGACGCCCGCTAAGAGCGAAGATCTTTATGAATCTATATATACTGGCAAAAGGACACATTTAGGATTCTTTTGGATAAACTCTAAACCAGATCCCCACCAGATCTTCACCAGATTCGCATCAGATCCCTACTAGATCTCGAGTATATAACCATGTTGGATGAAGTATTTATAAATTTTTTGGATCAGCAACCTACTTCAGACACCATTTTTCAGCAGGATAACGCTGACATACATGTATCACGACTCAGCGTTAATTGGTTTCAGGAGAAGCAGATCGATGTTATGAAGTGGCCAGCACGTTCCCCAAAACTAAATCCTTTAGAGAACATGTAGGGTAACTTGGCACGACGTGTATATGCTGGTCATCGCAAATTCGAGTCTGTGGAAGAGCTCCGAATTGCTGTAGTTAATGAATGGGCCAAAATTCCTACTTCAGAGTTTTAAAAGGTCATAGACTCAATGCCAAAACGAATTTTTGAAGTGATTTCAAAATATGGAAGCTGGACGCACTATTAATCATCATTTTCTTCGACAATAATATGTATATTGTTTTTTTGCCTTATAATTTAAATAGATGCCTTTAATTTAATTTCGCTGTATAAAAATGAATTTTTTTGAATATAATTTGTTTGTTAATCTAACACCTGTTGATTTGTAGTATTAAGACATTTGTTGAACTAATATTGTTATTCACTTTATTATTTAATAAAAATTTGATTCATTTCTCATCTAATTTCCCATAAAACATCCATGTGCATGTGAATTTCATTGAGTTTATGATTACACTCAATAAAAATCTTAAAAATTCCCCTTAAGTTCAATTCTTTAAAATACTTCTTTAAAATTCGTACATATATGAATTTTCAGTTGCAGTCGAAAACTTACTTTCAATATTGTCGCATGATAAATCCCATCATTTCTTTAAGTATATTTGAGCACCAAATCGACTAAAACTTCCTCTTGCTGCTAAATATACTGCTACCAATATATAAACACAAGAACACAAAATCTATTAGTTTACTATATTTTTTTGCATTTTAAAGGCGTACGAATGTCAATGCTTTTATGGATCAGCTGTAAATGTAGAAAACGGCGATATTTACCACTTTTTGGTACAAGTCTGTTAAAAAACCCATATGAGTAATCAGATAGCTAATTTTTAATATTAATAGAACATTTTTTGAGATTCTCAGATTGAGGAAGTCATATAAATTCATAATGTCAATTAAAAGCCTATACGACAATAATACCACGACAATCTGGGATGGCAGCAAGTGCTCGGTGTGGTTTCAGTCAAACACTGGAGTAAAACAGGGATGTATTTTGAGCCCGCTGTTGTTCGCACTCTATATAGACGAGCTATACAGAGCTTCCAGGCGGTGCGATCATAGGTGACACAACATGCAAAATCTTAATGTATGCGGATGATATGGTGCTGATGGCGAAAACCCCGAGAGAACTACAACGCATGATAAATAAGACCGCAGATTTCTGTGATAAATGGAGACTTCGAATAAACTGTGAAAAGTCAAAAATTCCAGTAGTCCGGGATGGCAGGGGACGAAAATCGAAACTTGAACAGTGGTTTCTTAAGGAAGAACAACTCGAGACTGTACCAGGAGTATAAATATCTAGGCGTGACTCTTACCCAAAATATGGATATGGAAAGGCACCTCATCAACAAACGGAAGGAAACCACAAGGGCGATAAACAGCACATGGAACACTTTCACGGGAAACGGCAAATAAAAGCAAGCGCCAAATATAATCTTTTTGAGGCAACATCGGGTGCGATAATGTTCTATGCGTCAGAGGTATGGGGTATTAACGAGTATGAGGAAGTTGAAAAACTAAGTCGCATGTACTTGAAAAAAATATTCAAACTTGGGAACTGGCTTACCCACTCAACACCACTCCACGCTCAGCAGACATTTTAACTTTATGGCAAAAGTAATGCGACTTACGGATTAAAGACTACCAAAGATTATAGCCAAGCACCTACTAGAGGAAAAGTCCAACATCGACGATGTCGAAAGCAGTCAAAAATCACACACGACAATCTTGGCAAATATGGATGCACAACACAGAGTCAAATGCGAGAATAGGGCTCGGACCAGCGATGTAAGGCTCATATATAAAAGATTGAACTACAATTTGGGCGAAATCAATTATTTCCGCGACAATCTCGAGACCAGGCAAATTAGCATCATATTCAAGGCCAGAGATGCTGCAACTGGGTTACAAGCCCCACATAAGTGATGATCACTGCACCCTCTGCAATGTGAACGTGTGAGAAGACGTGCGGCACTTGATTGCTATATGTCCAATTTTAAAAAAAGATAAGGTTTCGCACTTTTGGTACAAACACCCTGACTGCAGTCTCAGCTGTCGATCTCCTGAATGGCTCAAACTGGTCGTTGCTTGGATCATACATAAGCGATATTTTAACTTATAGGCGTCAAATAATAGCAGGAGATTTTTAAACTAAATTTGTTATAAATTAAGCTTATTATTTTTAAACATGTAAAACATTCACAAGAATGGCAAACGGCACTGCCAAGCCAAAAAAACTATGATTAATAAATACTACTACTACTACTATAAAAGAACGACTCAAAAGAAACAAAATAGCTCTAAATAAAATACAGTGAATATCGCTTATATGCAAAAGTTATAATGCAGCAATATTTTTGCATATAAGCGATATTTGCATTTAAGCGGTTATCGGCTATACGCAAATCATTTGCATATAAGCAATCTATCGGTTGTAAGCAAAAACTTGCATATAAGCAATTCAGTGAATTCAGTGAATGGCACTTAGTTAATACTTATGTGTAATTTAGATATTAGACGAGAAAGGCAAATCTAACTTCGTCTGTACCGAAGTTTTCATACACTTGAAATAGCTTGTCTCAACGGTTAGCGACTTCGACCAAACTTCGCAGATCAGCTTAAAAACATTACATATTACCCATGACCGTGTTTGAGAGCAGTAATATTGAGAACAAAACAGTTTTTCTCACTAAAAACCACTTTCCGAACGAACATTTGTATGGCAGCTACAAGAAGTAGTCATCCGATCCGGTCGGTTCCGACATATTAGCAGCGTGCAGTAAAAAGAAGACTCTGTGCAAAGTTTCAGATCGATAGCTCCAAAACTGAGGGACTAGTTCGCGTAGAAACAGACAGACGGACAGACGGACGGACGGACAGACGGACGGACAAAGCTTAATCGTCTCAGCTCGTCATGCTGATCAAGAATATATATACTTTATATGGTCGGAGATGATTCCTTCTATGCGTTGCAAACTTCTGGGCAAAATTATAATACACTTTTCAAGTGTATAATAAGGGTAACTTAGATCACTTTACATTTGTTTCAATGTTTTCAAAAGCGGTAATATTAGTTATTATTATATAAGAAAAGTTTCGAAGTAGTGAATGTAAATTAAGTAAGGCCTCTTTTGTTAAGGAATGTTTTGTATTGAGCAAAATAATTATCCTCAAATGGATTTTAATTTTCTTTCAATACAATACAATAATACAATCTTCTCGTCCGAAATAATTCCAAATCAGGCAAGTTCATTGTCACATTGGATGTATTTGGCATCTATTTAGATTGAACCTTGCAAATTCGGACTTTCATGACATTTGAGATTTACGGCACTAACAAAATCATTATTGCTTCTGGGTCTTAAATTCTTTTAAACTTTCATGCTTGCTTACCTTTGGTAAAGCCTTATATAGAGCATTATATATGCAATCTGAATTCAGTTTCCACCGCTACGACCGCTCCAATCTGGAGCATAATCTTCATTTGTGCCTTAGCGAGCAAGACTGGTCTATCAACAATTCCAAGTTGATAGCGGATTTGTTTCATCTACGACAACAGTGCTGTCTTCAAGTGTACATGTGTTTCTATTCCTTTTCTTGTGAGGATTAGTAACAACACCTCGCTTTCATTGCACCAAATGTTGCAGAGCCTTGATTTATCCTTCGCAACAAGCATCTTTTAATAACACGGTTTATCTTCTTCCAGCTGCTATGTGTCAGATAATCTTACGATTTGAAGCCGATTTCACATTTTCTACATGGAGGAGGGGTTCCAGAAGGATTACGGCCGCGTGAAAACAAATACAAATGCACAAAATATATCTTTAGCTAGAACAACAACAAGAAATAGAACAAGTTGAGTGCTTAAACTCCTACCTCTCAACAGTCTCAGCATACCTGGCTGGTAGAAACCTCCCTTTCTTCTCTGGAAAATCCAGCTCAACTATTTTCACTATCTTTTGACAATCTCTTCTTCTTAGCGAGGCACTCGGAGAACACAGCCCGCAGAGTTAGAGAAAGAAATGGGGCCCTAAAAGCCATAGCTGGAAGCTCTTGGGGAAAGGAGAAGAAGACACTGCTGGTCACATACCAGGCAATAAAGCGTGTTCAGTGCGACTATGCGGCACCAGCATGGACCGCAGCCAGCAGAGACACCACAATACAAAAAACTCAGATAAATTGTCCGTTTTCTCCCAGAACGTCAGGCTTACGAGATATCTGCATAAACGTATGTTTAGCGAGGTATCTTTACATTTGTTGGTCGGTGTGGCCATATTAAGTGTCCTATTCCAACCAAATTTGTATTAGAGTAAGCTGCATTGAACGACGTTACAGAAAAACCAAACACGAAGATTTGATTTTGCTGATAAGGTACAAATTTTTGGATTTAATATTGAAAATGTTGTTATTATACACTTGAAAAGTGTATTATAATTTTGCCCAGAAGTTTGCAACGCATAGAAGGAATCATCTCCGACCACATAAAGTATATATATTCTTGATCAGCATGACGAGCTGAGTCGATTAAGCTTTGTCCGTCCGTCTGTCTGTTTCTACGCGAGCTAGTCCCTCAGTTTTGGAGCTATCGAGCTGAAACTTTGCACAGAGTCTTCTTTTTACTGCACGCTGCTAATATGTCGGAACCGACTGGATCGGATGACTACTTCTTGTAGCTGCCATACAAATTTTCGTTCGGAAAATGGGTTTTTTTTAAGCTGAACTGCGAAGTTTGGTCGAAGTCGCTTACCGTTGAGACAAGCTATTTCAAGTGTATCAAAACTTCGGTACAGACGAAGTTAGCATTGCCTTTCTCGTTTTTTGATAAAATCGATTTTTTTCCAAAGTTTAAATAATTCTGAAAAATTTTCTGCTGATATTAAAAGTCTTAGGAAAAATAGGTGGTTGTCCTTTGTTTCTACTTATTTTACAATTACAATTGTTGGTTTTTAAGTCAATCAAAATCGAACTTTTTCTTTTCTTATCTGTTCAGCTATCAGCAACTGTGTTGCAAAATTTGCTTACAACCGATTCAAAAAGTACGCAGAAAATTTAAACTTTATGTAAAATGTTTGCTTATAAGCGATATTTGCTTAAAAGCAATTAAATTCTTATATCAAAGTTGTGCATAATGCACTAAAATATAAAACTTTTGCATATAACCGGTATTTGCATACAAGCAGTTCGTCATATAACCGATATTTACTGTAGTCCGTTTTGTAGCTGCAAATGCTGTCCACTTTAAAAATTGGTACATCTAGCAACTAAAAAGTTAACGTGGCAACACTGACGAGAACAGACTAATTTTTGTGGAAATTATGATATCGGTCACACTAGCGCGTCAAAAGAAATAAACGTTTTCAATTTATAAGTTAAAAATCAAAATTTTTTTTTATTTAAAATAAACCTGTATCTTCATCCAAGTGCTCTGCTTGGCAGTCTTTTTCCTAGTGCAGCAAATGCTTCAACAAATACAAACTGCTCAGAAAGTCTAATCTCCCACTCTTGGCTCCTGCTCCGCCCAGTTTGTCATCTCAATAACAACACCTTTGCTTATGGTTTAGCTTATTTAAAAACCAAGTTTTCTTTATTAAGCCCAATCCTACCGCCTTATCAACGGTAGAACCAAGCAAACACCAACCAAAATTAGCATTTTCCAAACTCTTTAGGCGGTGGTGGTGGCAGCAGCAGCGGCAGCGCTGGTGGTAGCAGCAGCCTCCTCCTTGAGACGATCCTTCTTGAGGGGACCCATAAAGGCCAGCTTGTCGGCTGGGGTCTGGAAGCGACCATGACCCATCTTGGAAGAGGTGTCGATAAACTTGAGCTTGATTTGTTCCAGGGCCGAACGCTTGGTGTGTCTCAGCAGAGACTTGCGCAGGGTGATGATGCGCTTCTTGGAGCCAATGCAGCAGCCCTTGATCATGACAAAGTCATTGTTGACCTCACCATAATGGGGGAAGCCACCCATGGGGGTGATGCTCTTGTCGGTCAAATCGTACTCGGTGGAGGCGTTGTTCTTGATGACCTGGAGGCGAGAGAATATTAAATAGTCAGTAAAAGTTTTAATGAAAGCAAGTTAATCTTCTTGAGCTGAATGGTTGGTTGTCTTGTGTGTGAAATCAGTCCTATCATTATAAATATCATGGTTTTTCAAGATATTTTGTTTTTCGATGTCGTTAATATTTAAGGTTTTTATCATCATAACACACAGAGCAACTCAAAATCCTGCCCAGAAATTGTGCGCAACTCACCTTGCCATCCTTGGTGTGAATGCCAGCACCAATGCGGTAGATCTTCTTGTTGATCTCGGTACGATGATGGAAACCCTTTTGACCGGCACGTGCCACCGTGGTGGACACACGCGATGGATGCCAGGCACCAATACAGGCCACCTTGCGCAGACCCTTGTGGGTCTTGCGGGGCAGCTTCTTGGTGTGCCAACGCGAGGTGACACCCTTGAAACCCTTACCCTTGGTCACACCCACACAATCGATCATCTCATCCTGGCCAAACACATTGCTGACCTGAATGGGCTTCTCCAGATGCTCGCGCACCCACTTGACCTTATCCTCAATGGAGCCACCATTCAGCTGGATTTCCATGATGTGGGCCTTCTTTTGGCGCTGCTTGATCAAGCGGATCTATGGAAAAGAGGACATGAAATATTTTTGTTAGTTGAGACTTAAGGAAGAGGTGGATCTTGGGGGGACTGTACGTGATATGGTTTAACCGCACGATCAAAGCCTAAGCGGCTACGCACCGTTACTGGAATATATCAAGCTATGCACACAATCCCCTAGAGGAGCGGCAATTTCTTCTGCGACGTTGCATTCTTAAACAGAGGATTAAAGGCCTCAGCGCGAATGCTTTTTAGGCCAGCCGCACCAGACTAACCGCAGCCGGAATGGCGCAACAAGACCAAGGACGTCGCATGTACAAAATTTCAAGCCGAAATCTTACCTGTGAGTGGGCAATCACACGGATAACCTTGCAGTAACGCAACATCTTGCGGAAGTCATTCTCGATGCTCTTCTTGCCCAGATCATCGGTCCACTTCTTGCTGGCCTTGGTGAAGGCCTTCTTCTTGCTCTTGTACCTGAGGTAATTGACAACAAATTGTGCGCGTCTGGCATTAGGGAGGGAAGAAAGAGAAAGGGAAGGGCACCTCATTGCGCCCAAGAGAGCCTGGGGCAAGCGGAGATGGCCACTTCCAAGTCATGGTCACTAGATCCAAGTGAATGGAACAGCTCACACAACAATCAGAGATTTAAAAAGCTCTCTCAGCGAACTGATCCAAGAACTTTATGGAATGGTTTTGACATTTTTAGTATGGATAAATTTCTGGAGAGACCCCCTCCCCGAGACAAATTCTCAGCTCGTTTTTGATCAGAAGGAAGGCAGCAGATGGTAAAAGGTTTCTCTACAATAATTTTGCTCATTCAGATACCATCGTATCATCATCCAAAAGAGAGATGAAAATTTGTCAAGAAGTGGGGGGAACACGCGGTGTGACCAAATACAAAATGGCGGCCACATGTGTAATACATACCAGTTCTTGTAGAAGCGACGACGGCACTCCTCCGACAAATGCTGAGCCCAGACATTAACCAAAGCACGCAGACCGAATGGAGTCTCAATGTAGCCAACGGCACCAACGACAATCATCAACCACCTCCTTCTATTTAATCTTTGAACCGGGACGATCGGCCTCACGCACAATATGAGTCATGCCAGCCTTGTAGCCAATGAAGCAAGTCAAATGCACAGGTTTGCTGGCATCATCCTTAGGGTAAGCCTTAACCTTGCCACGATGACGGCATGAGCGCTTCTTGGGGTAGAAGGCCATGGAGCCATGACGAGGCGCTGAGAATTTACGATGAGACTAAACAAGCAGATCAAAAGAGACACAAAGTAATTGTGACTTGATTAATATTGCACTTTTTCACTTTTACACTTTGCCATGCTGGCTTGAGGAGTTGTTCTTACCATGACGTCTGTTCACTTCAGACGATGAAACAAAAAGAAAGGAAACGGATGCCAACGCAACGAAGTTAGCTGCGGCTAGTTGATGTAGGGCTGCCAACTTGCTTGATTTCAATCGAGTTAAGTTGGCTGCAGCTCTTTTCCCGCTGTCTTTAAAGAAGCCCTATAAACTGATTCATTAGCTTGTTTTAGCTTGTTTTTACTTTAAACTAAGATCGACCTGGATTTTGGGGCTTATTTTGGACATTTCAATTTAAAGTATCAATAACAATCTACTCTCTATCAAATCAACGCATTTCTAGAAGATAGATAACATTGTGATGTGCTGCGGCTGTTGAGCAGTGTGGTCAATTTAGCCATTTTCCCACAGCTATTCAGTTATTTTGTAATCACGAAAGTCGTAAACTATTTAGTTTTTGCCGGAACCTGTGATTCTAGAGATTTAAAACAAATATATTAGCATTTTCTAGCTATATAAGATTTAAAATGAATCTGAAGTTTGTTAGCTATTTTCAACATGTTAAAATACCTATTTTCTCTTTCACCTCACGAATGATTAAGGAAACAAAAATCATGAATGATCACGCAGGACAAAAAAGCATCTCCATTAAAATTTATTATATAATCGATTAATAACACTAGTTTACAAAAATAAAAAAAACAAATGACCCATTTCAACTGAAATATTTTTGTAGTATAGTTTGGAATGGTGATCTCAAAAATACATTTTAAAAATTTTTTCATGGCTCCGTTTTTGAAATATGAATTTTTTCACTTTTTCGGTAGGTGCTCTTACATTTTAAGTCATATCTGACTTCATAATTGTCAGATAGAGTCAAGCCAGATATGAGTCGAAAGGTTATTTAGCAGCCAACGATAGCATAGAACATTGCTTTAAAATCGTTTAAGTAGTTTTCATTCAACGACCGAATATATTTCAAATAATTCAATTTTTTTGCTCAAAAATGCAAGAATTTTTTTAAACACCTTAAAAAACAGAAAAAATCGAAAAAAAAATATTTTTATTTTTTCTACTTAAGAATCGTATTTTTACGAAGACAATATGGTATTGGTGAGGAATATCGTGTCATACGTTCCGATGATGGATCAAATTGAGTAGAGGAAATAACATTCAAATTTGGGTATTTTGTGTGTTCACAAAAAATAAACTTGTACTTTTCTTCGTATTTTGGTCACTTCATGAAGTTAGCGAAAAGCCAGAACAAAAATCATAATTAAGAACCGAACAAAAGTCGAAGCAATCCCAAAATCCGTTCAAAAAATAAAATTTCTCGCATTTTCGAGCAAAAATCGATTTTTTTGAAATATTTTTGGTTATTGTATTCAAACTACTAAGCCGATTTAAAAACAATGTTTTACGCGACTACTGGCAGTTTAATTACCTTTCGATTCATATCTTGCTTGACTCTATCTGGCAATTAAGAAGTGAGATATGGCTTAAATCGTAAGAGCACCTACAAAAAAAAATGAAAAAAATCATATTTCGAAAACGGAGCCATGGAAAAATTTTTGAGATTACCATTCCAAACTAAACTAAAAAAAAATTTCAATAGAAATGGGTCTTTTTGGCTGTAAACTAGTGTAATTAGGGTTCCTTTTATTCCAACACTTAAAAAACCGCGGAATTCATATTTCACGTCACGTTGTGGCTCGTCGTGACCGCGATATTTTTTAAGAGCATACCGAAACTAAAAAAATCCCCAACATATTTTCACCCCAAACTGTCCATATATCATAAGCCGTTTGGAATTTTGTTTTTATATCTTGGGCAGAGTTAAAGATATAAACTAGAGGAGAAAAAGTCATGAACAGACTGACCCAAAAAATTGGCATCTAGTGCATCAAAAGTGCAAAAACTTCGAAAAAGTGCAATTTTTTCATGTTTTTTGCCAGAAACGGCTAAACTACTGGGAATTTGAAAAAACCTTTCTTCTGCGAAATTATCCCAAACAACAATATAAACAAATCTCAAGTGCACGCCAGCTTCATACGAACACCCCTTCATACCGTTTTGATACTATTAAAGTTATCTCTTCTAGATAACACTTTGTATTTATTATGAACTTTAGTTCTCAATATATTAAAGTAAAAAAAAGAAAAAACGTAATTTTAACCAAAGGTTAAGGTTTTAATATTTTTGATGCTGGTTCATGGACTGACTCTGTACTTCCAGAACTAGAAAGATGATCCAAAGGCATACATCTATATTTTTAGCATGCATAATTTCGGTGCAAAAACAGCAAATTTCAAAATTCATTTTAAAAGAAACCATGGATGACCGCCAATTAATTTCTGCACGTAAATTCATTATAATTCGTTGTCCATCGAGGAAAATTAATTTCAGAATTTTTTGAGAGAAAGGACGTATAATAGACAATTACCATGTTTTCAAGATAGCTTTGCTGAATTCAGCTCTGCCCGCAAGGCGCCAATCAAATAAATGCTGTTCGAATCCTCTATATCCCACATTTGCATAAAATATTTTTAAAAATAGATTTTAAATTCAACAACAATGTTTGGCATCTCAAAGGTTACTTCTATGAAAAAGTAAATTGAAAAAGGGGAATTGAACCACGGCGCCAGTATTAAACCTTAAAATTTTGAATTTTTGTTTTTCATTCCGGTAACAAGAAGTAATTGCGAATTTTTTGGTCACTGAGGAACAGAACATTTCCAAAAAAAAAAAAAATTCCCATATGATTATGCTCAGTCTAATGACCATACAAGCAGTCGATGCTATCATCTATTAATTTTTTGAAGGACTTAGAGAATTGGCCCTGACATGCACATTATGCCCAGAGATAAATACGACTATCCATATTCCTGCAAAGTTTTATCTACATAAATCTATCCCTACAAATTCCCGATATGTCGTGCCAGTGTGGCAGTATGCCCATAAAAATTGGCGCTATTTTTTTCGAGTTGGGCCAGACATGCACGGTATCCTCAGCTATAACTAGTATTCTTGCAAAGTTTTATCAAAATCTATCCCTTCGATTTTGATTCAAAATTTTTGAGAAATAGGAATTTTTAAAAACTAACTACTTTATCGATGTCACTGAATAAAATTTTGCGACAAAGGAGGGATCTTTATTGAGCAGTTGCAGAGTCTGCTGAGAGTCTTTCCATGATGATTTGTCCAACAATCCATCAGACACCAGTCATGATATCTAAAACAAAAACTTTTAATGAATCACCCTCTACGAAAGGGGACGTTCCAATCATACCTGTTAAATAATGATTATTATTTGTAGTCATTATTAATTAGATTATTTTTATTTAAAAGTTGAATTAATGATTAAATTTCGATTTTTTCGGTTTCACACAATTATTTAATGATTACGACTACAAATAATCAAAAATAATGGAAAATTACCATAAATTATTAAAAATAATTGAAAATAATGGAAAATAATCGTTTCCATTATTTTCCATTATTTCGACAATTTGAGACTATTTTGAGAGAAACAAATTATTTTCACATTTAATAACAACAATGTTGCTGTACGAGATTAGCTTACAACATATTAACAAGAACGTATTAAATAATACATGTTTTCACATTAATTTAATCACAAACATTAAACATAATTCTTTTTCCGCACGAAATAATAAATATCCTCAACGGCGCGGACTGGTCAAAGCTACAAAGTTATGTGAATAAAGCCTTAGCATATAGAAACAGAATTATAAAGGGATTATTTTAAAACGGAAATTTAGTTTTTAGTTTCTTAGTATTAGTTATTTATAACTTTTGTAAACCCTGCTAGCACTAATTCGCAAACCCAAAGCGCATGGCTGAGCGATCTGGTATCTGGGGAAGACCCGGGAAGCCAGGTGTATTAAGCTACGTGTAGAGGGTGCGAGACGGTGAGCGACAGACGGTTCTTTTAACCAAGTCGCCGAGTAACTAAACTTTTTATTTTTAATTTTTTTGTATACCATTCCTTAGATTTATATAAATTTAAGTTATTCTATTTACAAAAAAGAAGAAGTAAAAAACTAACTACTACTTAAACATATTCAGGGTTTGGCTTCATTAAAACTACATACATAAGTGACAAAAGTTACATAACAAGTGTACACTAGTCGGCATATTTATTTTGATAATATTTAATGCTATTTAAACTTATCATCGGTTCTTGATAATTATGCATAGTTTCAAATTAATCAGACTACTGGAAATTGGTCAAAATTATGCTTAAAGATTTTGTTACATACATGCCGAGCTAATAAAAGCGTATTAAAAAAGACTTATAGTTATACAGTTATGTTGATTCTCAACCGTTTTCGATGAATGATAAGTTGTCACAGATTTTCAATATTTTGTATGAAGTGCTTGTCTCCAAGATCGATGTGTTCTTTCAGATGGACAGATAGATCAAGAATATATATATATTATGGGGAAAGAGATGCTTACTTTCGCTTTTGTACACAACCATTATACTCTTTTTTTGCATAAAGAAACATGGCCGAAATGGCGGCAAACCTCGAAGAACACAACGTGCGTGTGCTATTGAAAGCTTTTTTCATAAAGTGCGCAGGTGGCTGCAAAAGTTTGGTACTTTTGTAAAGAAACATTGTTGCTATTAAATGTGATGTTGAAAATAATTTGTTTCTCTCCAAATAGTCTCAAAAAGTCGAAATAATGGAAAATAATTGAAAATAATCGAAAATAATGGAAAAGATTATTTTTATTTATTATTTTTAATAATTTATGGTAATTTTCCATTATTTTTGATGATTTGTAATCGTAATCATTAAATAATCATAAATTTTTCACCAGTCAACTATATAATCACTACGACTATTTTCCAAAAATAATTTAATTGATTAGTAATTCTAATGGCAACTTAACAGGTATGGTTCCAATGCACGTTGGATACCTGTTAGTAAATAATGGATGAGACACTATTGAGTCTCCAAGCAAAGAAATAAGGAAAGGAGAAAGAATGAAAGACCAGCGAACCATCTACTTTGGATCAGACCATATGCTTGCTTTAGCTCTTGGCTTGCCATCAAGACCATCCAGGTCTTTATAGTGAAACGGGCCATTAAACAAAACAGACTTTCCTCAGAACTCAGCTGGAAAAACTACGCTAGTCAAAGTCAGCCTATAAAACTAGACGGATCCACCGATTCGACTTCAGTTGGAGCCTTACAGTGAACCACAAACATGAAGTTATTGATCTTGCTGGCTGCTGTCCTGGGCATTGCCCTGGCCGTAGACTACTGTGCCCTGCCCACCTGCCTGGACAAGCACATTGCCTGCAATAACAAAGGAGTAAGTGAAGTCTTCCTGCAATTCCCACTGCTAACTCTCCTATTTTCTTTTCAGAACTTCAGCGAGGAGTGCCCCAAGAATGTGCGTGTGGTCAAGATCGATTCACATCACAAATTAATTCTTTCCTTGTTTAATGAGCTGCGTAACAACGTAGCTGGAGGTGGCATTGCCAATCTCCCTAAAGCTACACGCATGGCCAAAATGTCCTGGTGTGAGGAACTTGCCCATTTGGCTCTGTTCAATGTCAAGACCTGCGAATCCCTACCAGACAAATGCCGCAGCACCGAACGCTTTGCCTATGCCGGCCAGAACAATGCCATTTTCAGTTACAGCGGCGCAGAGTCCGAGTACACCGATGCTGAAATCATTAAGGAACAGATTGAGAATTGGTTTGCGGAGCGTGCTAACGCCTCACCCGAAATACTGGCTACCTTCCCGGAGGAGTTGCCCAACAAGAAACTGGCCAAATTCACCATTGCTGTGGCCGAGAAGAACACCCATGTGGGTTGTGCTGCTGTGCGCTTCTCCAAGGATTTCTACAATCACTTTGTGTTGACCTGCAACTTTGCCACCAGCAATGTCATTGGCCAACCGGTGTATACCCCGGGAGAGAAGGCCACTTCCGGCTGCAAGAATCGCTATGGCGCCGCCTTTGACTATCCCAATTTGTGTTATGCCAAGGAAATCTATGACAATGAGAAGGTGATCAGCGATATCAAGCTTTACTAGAGGGAGGATTAAAATATGTAAATAAATAAACATTTCTGCAATAACTATGAAATACAATATTTAATTAAACATTGAAACACATACACCTAAAGGACTACAAATACAAATACGAGAAATTTGGGACTGCTGCCACATTATTTGGATTTGGCCACCTTTCCTCCTTTGACTCCGTTCATCTTGGTTTGCTTGGCATTTTGTTTTTTGGGCGTCTTTACTTTTAGCTTTTTCTTCTTATCCAAAGCGCTGAAATCCACCGTCTCGGAATGGTCCTCGCCTCCGTACTTTTCCAGCAGGCGATCCATCAAAGAATTATAGTTGGACTCGCGCTTATTACTGCGTGCAAGTATCAATTGCTCCAGATTGCCGCCCGAGGCCTCAAGTTCTGCTTCGTCCTTCTGCTGCTGGCGACGTTCAATACGCTCCTTGATAACCTTGGCCTCCTTGGCTTCACGGGCATATTTTTTATGACGCTTATTCCGCTTGGCGGCCGGCTCATCAGTAAATATCTTATAATCAGGCACCTCATCGGCTGCTATCATCTGTTCCACAATCTTCTTGATGCGAGGCTCATCCTCGACTTGCATGAAGGGCACATGATTCATCAGATAGTTGATACAGCCCTTGCCACCCAAGTAGGCCTTCTTGATGTCAGTTCGTTCCAGTTCAGAGTCCACATATTCCTTCTCATAGTTGTTAATATCCTCCTCAGAGATGGGCTTGAAGATTTTGGCCCACAGCTCCAGCCAGTTGTTCAGTTTACCTTCCTCATCGTCATCATCGATGACGCCCTGCTCATCGTAGAGAGCACGCTTCTGTGGGTCACCCAAGACTTGATATAGTTTGGACAGCACTTTGAATTTCTCGGTGGACTCTGCCTTCTGCTCCTCGGGCACTCGATCGGGATGTACAAGTAGGGAAAGCTTGTGATAGGCCTTCTTGATATCCTTCTCCTTGGCTTCCTTTTTAAGGCCCATTAGTTTGTATACATCGCGTGTCTCGAAATACTTTTCGCATAGCTCTAGTGTAGACATTTTGCCAATTTCGTTTGCAGCAACAATAACAAAAAAATCTGCGCCAAAAATGCCGCTACAGTGTGACCTTGACTAAAAAACCAAAAACCAAGAAATTATCGATAACTTAACTCAAAATCAGTGTTGGTAAGTTACGAAACTAGCTGGAAACAGCTAATATTTGTTTAAAAGAATAAACAAATTAAATGTAAATGAATTTAAATTTAATAAGTAGACATACTATGCAAAAGTAGTCTAAATCAGGATGAAAAAAATTTGAGACAACATTGCAGCATATTACATTAACTAGAAATCAGTCAAATTGATCGATGCTAGATTGCTTGCAAATGAATACACTTGGCATTGAGCACTAGTCGTATACAACTTTATTGAATTTGGATTCAACATGCTAAAGTCTACACGAAAAGCCCGAAAGTTTATCGGGCATTCTCAAATACAGCGGGAAAAAAGCTAACTTTTGCCAACTCGAGTTGGCGGCTTTACATAAACTAGCCGCAGCTAAATCCGATGCGTTTCTTTTTGATTGGAAATCTGAAGTGAACAGGCGTCATGCTGAAGACAGCTCCTGATTTTGACTTGCTCTGCGTGTAATAATGGTCCATTGGTCAAGAAAATCAAAGGACCTAAGATAATCATGAAGTTTGGATAGATATAAATTGAAGGCACGTATATTAGAGGTGTACACCAAAAACCGCGAAATTTGTCAAGTTTTCAGTTGAGTATTTAGTAAAGCGCAGAAGTTACCACTACAGATATGCAAAAGTCCTAGAAGCATTTCTTTGGATGCCATACCCTAGGTGCATTGCGCACCACCTAGGAAACATCAACGATCAAGGCAACATCATATATTAGAACAACACAGCAACCTGTGTTAAACTCGTACCCAATATTGACATGTAAAATCAACAGTCGAATCATTTAATTATAGCATAATACACAAAAATCTAGAAAAAGTCTTTAAAATTACAAAACACCCAGTATATGAGAATCTAAGATCAATTTAACATTAAACGGATAGTTGTTGGGCTTAGCACATAAAATTTACACCGCCTTTTATTTTTTATCCTGTCCAAATCGATACTAAATTTATCCTTTTTTCTTTGCATAAGAATAAGGATGGATGCATAGGTATGGTTTAAAGATCTGTTAATTGGCTTTATTATTTAATATTATTTCGAAGAAATGGACTACGCAGATATAGCAAATGATTGTCTTCACCCTGTTTGGAAGTCCATGAGCTCGACAAAGAAATTACTTTTCGTGAAATTCACAGCGCTCTAGGAATGAGCAAAATGGGCAAAAGCCCCAGGAAAAGCCCGCATCCTCCCGCGGAATTCATTGTAAATGCGCCAACAAACTTTCTAACAAGACTTCTAGATGAATTCAACAACATTTTTAAAAAGCTTCACAAAATCATCTTTTCAATATGGAACAAGTAAGAGTGTTGCGGTCAAGTGCCCCGACAGCAAAATACCCTGTTCCAAGTAATGTGGTTCCTATAGTTTTGAACTCCTTTTATTTTAAAATTTATTTGAATAATTGGGGAGGCGCACTTGCATATCTTCGGTGTTTTTGCTCGAATCTTGTAGTGGTATACAGAATAGAATATATATTCAATCATTAGGTTCAAACTTAACGAGAAGTAAGTTTAGGTCTGCTCTAAAACGTTATAAAACAGTTTAAAAAGTATGCAACATTTTTAGGGTGGTAGCGGGGGGGCGCCACGGCAAATTCATTTGCTAATTACTAACTAACTTAGAAGGTACGATCCTCTACTTTAAAACTGTAGGAGGAGAGAACTTTTTCCAAATTGGGGGGGGGGGGGTGGCCAAATTTGAAACAAACTTGATCTCTAGATAAAAGAAGCATTTTCCCATACAGTCAAACTTATCTCTAATCGAGATCTAGTTGTTCATACAGACAGACGGACGGAGGAGGACAGACGGAGGAGGAAGAGGAGGTAACGAGATGATCAAGAATAATAAAAGGTGGAAAGATTTCCGCCTGTTAATAATCGATAGTATATTTTACTCTACGAGTAACGGGTATATAAATTTTAGCTCTGACAGTTTTTCGCGGTTAGAAGGAGAAGGAGGAATTTTCCAAATCTGAAGCAAACTTGATTTGGGTACGAAATACACATACATGCAAAAATTTGTGGCTCTACCTCTTATAGTCTCTGAGATCAACGCGTTCATACAGAGAGAGAGACAGTTTTTCGCTGCTAAAAGATGGAGGGGGTGGAATTTTCCAAATCTGAAACCAACTTGATCTGGGTACAGTATACACCTTCAAACATGCAAAAATTGGTGGTTCCACCTCTTATAGTCTGTGAGATCCACGCGTTTATACAGATAGAAAGACAGTTTTTCGCTGATAAAAGATGGAGGAGGAGGAATTTTCCAAATCTAAAACAAACTCGATGTGGGTACAGTATACACCTACATACATGCCAAAAATTGTGGCTCTATCTGTTACAGTCTCTGAGATCGACGCGTTCATACAGACAGACAGACGGACAGACGGAGAGACGGACGGACGGACAGACGGACAGACGGACATGGCTAAATCGACTCGGCTGTTAATGCTGATCAAGAATATATATACTTTATGGGGTCGGAGGTGCTTCCTTCTGGCTGTTACATACATTTGCACAACTTCATGATCCCCTTTTTCCCATTTTTAATGAGAACAGGGTATAAAAAGGGTTCTCCAACAAATGTCGAAAACTACAGGGTATTTCGTTCCTGAATTCAATCGTGAAAACGTTCACTTCGATCTTACTAGCAAGACTTAATGCTTTTGTTGAGACCAAACAACTGCTCAGCGAGAATCAATCAGGCTTCCGTAAAGGATATTCTACAGTCGACAGCATTTTTGTACTGACATCAGTTGCAAACGCGTTCCTGGAAGAAAAGAAAAAATTGTATTTGTTTTTTATAGACTTCAGAGCTGCGTTTGATACCATCCATCGAAGAAGCCTGCTAGACAAATTAAAAAGAATGAGTGTTTCAACAAAAATGAACAAAATATTACGAAAGGGATGGCCATACCCTATCGGAGTGGTTTGAAACAAACCTCGGAGTAAAACAAGGTTGTTTACTAAGTCCACTGCTTTTTGCGCTATTTGTGGATGATATATCGACAGAGCTACCTGGAGGAGTACAATTTGGACAGATGAACTTAAAAATTATCAAGTACGCGGAAGATATGGTCCTTTTTGCCGACAGCCCACAAGTCATGCAGAACATGATTAAGGCCGCGCATGCATATGGAGAAGCTACTTCTCCAACCTACTGGGAGGCGATGACGAACATGATGCCGCCCCTAGAGAAGTAGCGATGCCACCAATCGACAACATAGAGATAGACCCGCCGACCCAACAGGAAGTCTGCTTAGCCATACAAAGGCTAAAGAACAATAAATCACCAGGCGCTGATGAGCTGCCCGCTGAATTGTTCAAGGCTGGAGGGGAAGAATTGGTAAGGTGCATGCACCAACTTCTTTGCCGTATATGGGTTGACGAAAGCATGCCCGACGATTGGAATTTAAGTGTTCTATGCCCAATCTTTAAAAAAAGGAGACCCTGCAGTTTGCGCCAACTACCGCGGGATCAGTCTCCTTCCCATTGCATATAAGGTTCTGTCGCGCATTATTTGTGAACGTCTTAAGCCGCTTATTAACACACTGATCAGTGTGGCTTTAGACCTGGTAAATCCACCACAGACCAGATATTCACATTACGACAAATCCTGGAGAAGACCTATGAGAGAGGCATCAACACACACCATCTATTTGTTGATTATAAATCAGCCTTCGACACGCCGATAAGGTCAAGGTTTTTTGAAGCCTTGTCTACCCTTGGTATACCAGCAAAGTACGTTCGTCTTTGCATGATGACGTTGAGAAGTACACAAAGCTCCGTCAAAATAGGAAAGAACCTTTCCGAACCATTTGATACCAAGAGAGGTTTTAGGCAGGGCGATACCTTATCGTGTGACTTCTTCAATCTACTGATGGAATATATACTGCGTCGGTGCCCACATGCCAACAGAACGGGCGCCTTTATTTATAAAGATCTTATGCTACTCGCATATGCCGATGATATCGACATCATCGGCAAAAACGAACGGGCGGTAAGCAGGGCGTTTTCAGAGCTTGAGAGGCAGTCAGAACTGATGGGTTTAGCGGTAAATGAGGACAAGACGAAATACCTTGTATCCGCGGACAAAAAAGTACTTGCGTCTTGGACAATCTGTTACAATGGGAGAATACAACTTTAAAGTTGTAGAGGATTTTGTCTACCTCGGAACGACGATAACCAGCGACAACAACATCAGTCTGGAAATCCGTCGAAGGATCACTCTTGCAAACCGATGCTACTACGGGCTAAGTAGAGAGCTCAAGAGCAGAGACCTCGAGCGAAGAACTAAATTAGCCCTTTACAAGTCGCTTATCATCCCAGTCCTGCAATACGGCGCAGAAGCATGGACAATGACAGCAGCGGATGAAGCGGCGATTGGCGTGTTTGAACGAAAGATTCTTCGGAGGATTTATGGACCTATAAAAGTTGGCGATGTTTTCCGCATTCGAAATAATGACGAACTGTATGAGCTCTATGGGGACACCTGTCTGGTCAAGCGCATGAAGCAACAGCGGCTGCGCTGGTTAGGACATGTCACCAGGATGGACGTCTTATTATTCGAAGGCGGTTGACTACGGAGGAAGAGGCAGGCGGGGGAGACCTCGACTAAGATGGGATGACCAGGTTCGGGCAGACATTGCCAAGCTTGGTGTGACCAACTGGTCCCAGCTCGCACGGAGCAGAAGCGACTGGCGGACATTGATTGCAGCGGCCGAGACCGTCGAGCGGTTGTGATGCATGCATCGGGCCAATCAAGAAGAAGAGAAGAAGATACATATTGTCAAAAGTGGTGCCTAAGGATCAACACCACGAAGTCCAATGTTATGGTAGTTCGAGCAGGGAGAGGTCGTTTTGCGAAAAAGGAAGAGTGTAGCTTGAATGGCACGCCCTTAGATGTGGTCAAAGAGTATAAGTATCTAGGAATAACCCTAACATCAAATATGTCATTTACCAAGCAGCTAGAAAAAAAGCTGAGAGACTCGAAAATAGCAATTAGCAGCACCTGGCGATCACTTTACTGCAAAAATAATATAAGCGCGAGTACAAAATACAGGATGTTTGAGGCCACATCAAAAGCAATTATATGTTATGGAGCAGAAGTCTGGGGTTATGCCAAATATAAAGACGTCGAAAAACTATTGCGATACTTCATTAAAAGAGTGTTTTATCTCCCATACATCTAGAGACAGGACTTCCATAAATGTTCGTACACACTCTAGGCACACATTTTCGCTACATAAACAAAATAATAAAGCTGCATGAGAATAGGCTGCCCTATATTGTTGTAAATACTTTTTTTGGTCGGAAAATCACAATGCTTCAAATCATGGGAAAGTCTCGCTCGGGACTTTGGAATCCACCTGGACCTGTCGCAGCCCGATACTTGGAGCGTCTCTCAACGTGCCCTGCTACAAGCAATCGATGAACGAGCTCGTCATAGTTTTGAAGTCTCTGCACTAGCAAGCCAAACTCGCAACACATATAGGCAACTGAACCATAACTTGAAGGAAAGCAATTACTTCAAAGACGAATACGACTGCTGGACTATCTCAAACATTTTCAAAGCTCGGACAGAGATGCTGGCATTAAATTATATTCCCCACCATCAGAATGTTACTGAAGTATGCACTCTTTGCAATTTACGGAAGAGGGAAGACGTGGCTCATTTCTGTGCGACCTGTCCAATATTTAAAGAGCTCCGAATCAACATATGGGGAAAATCTGTGCTTAGTGAAATGGAGATGAAAACGATATTAAATGGATCAGACTGGAAAAGACTGGAAATGGCAAGCAAAATTTCTCATAGACGCAACCCGCTACCGAAAAAAAATTATTTACGAAAGCTTTTAAAATAGTTCAAATTAAATTACATGTATGTTTCCAATTTAGAATAACTTTATTATGTGTATGTACGTAAAATTTAAGTATAAAAATTAGTATAATTTTAATATGCAGACGGCCTTGATGCCATGCTAGTTATATCACCTTCTTTATATGATAAAATATTGTTCAAAAATCGAACTTTTAAAAAGAGAAGTATCTACAAAATCAATAAAGAAGAACTACAGGGTTGCCCATATTCGACGGACCCATGTTTTTTTAAAAAAACCAAAGAAAAAAAAAAAATTTGGCGGTTGGCAATCTTAATCATTTAATTTGTTCCAAGTAGATTTGTTTACATCAATTTTGGAATATGATATCTCTCAAATGGGCGCCTCTGGCGTTGATGGCGTATTGTGCCCTTTTTGCAGCATTTTCCATCGATTTCGCCAACATTTCGGAAGGAATAGCGGCTATTTCTTCACGAATGTTGTCCTTGGCTTGTTAACGTAAACCTTTGACTTCAAATATCCCCACAAGAAGAAGTCAGGCGGCGTCAAATCGGGCGAACGCGGTGGCCAGTCCAAATCACCACTTTTCGACATCAAACGGCCCGGAAAAAATTTCTTCAGAAAATCGATTGTTATGCGACTTGTGTGCGGTGGAGCGCCGTCTTGTTGAAACCAGAACTGCCTCATACGCTTTCGACGAATAATTGGCATCACAAAATTGGTCATCATGTCGCAATAACGCTCCTGGTTGATGGTAACAGCATGGCCATTTTCATTTTGAAAGAAAAACGGCCCAATGACCGTTTTCGCACTAACGCCGCACCAAACTGTGACTTTTTCGTCATGAAGAGGCACTTCTTGAATCTCCTCAGGATTTTCAGTGGCGTAAATACGGCCATTTTGCTTATTTACGGTCCCATTCAATGTGAAATGGGCTTAATTTTTAATTTTTTAAAAGCACGTTGAGTTTTCACAATTGACTTGTTCTGTTGAATGTAAATTTCAACTATTTCAGAGCGCTCGCGTGGCGTGTATTGTTCCATGGTAAAAATCTGCTTGGACTGACGCTTCAAATGCGGTAGGTCATTAAGCGATCTGACATCTCTGTCAAAAGTTATGGCGTTGCCAGATGGGTCCGTCGAATATGGGCAACCCGTGTACTACTACTACTACTAGCAAATGATTTCCCCTCTTAGATTTGTCGACAGTGAAAATGTATTGATGTGTCTTGCAAATCATTACACAAACAGCCGATAATATTTCACCACATTAGACGGCGCTCAACAATTGGCTACTACTGGGCTCGTATTTGTTGGCCTCATTCGATAAAACAAAAGATGTCTTCCCAAAGAAGCGATAATAAGCGCCAATCGGGCAGTCCTTTCAACTGTGTTTGGTTTTTGTGACAGTCTACGAGCCAAAAGAAGAATAAGTCGGTCAATTTGTTGCGAGTTTGTTTTATAATTTGACACACTGACAAATGAGTTCTTTTATAATCAGTCACTGAACATATGGAGCAATGAGTCACTAGGAAAAAAAAGGAAAATAAATATGTTCCCTTTTGAAGTTTGGTAACCAACTCTATATTGTACACTTATCCATGAACAACCAAACTAGCCCTAATTCTTACGAGCTCTGAGGGTAGAAAAGTGTGATTTAGAAAGAATTCTTAGCATGTTCCTTTCCTTTTTTTGCAAACAACTTTCAATATATTTGTTCTTGTCATACATAAAGTGAACTTCTATTCACACTTGTCATAGTTGGCCACCAGCTTTCGATACAGATCGGCCACCCGTGAGCTCTTGTGGCACACCGTGCCTCCACCACGTTGCAACTGATGCTGCTGTCGATTGATATCGCCCACACAAATCCAATCGCCGCCACCAATTCGCCAGCGATGTATCTTGATGCCCGTCTCCTGGCTAACCGCCCACTTGGCATGATCCTGGGTCGTCTTAAAGTCCACCGACAAGGCAGGACTGGAAATTTCCTCCACATTGTACACCTTATCGGAGTTGTCACAACGATTAGGCAAATTACCGGCACCATCACGCCAAGCCTCCACGAACAGACTGACATCCAGGGCAGGAGCCACTACATCGGCATACAGCTCAGCATTGGCTCGTGGACTCTTACCAAAGATGCGGAACTGTTTGCCACCGAGCGAACGTAGCTCCAAGTCCTTCTCAAAGGGAGACTGGGTGCGCCATTGCCGTTTCAGGGCACGTTCCAGGCTGGGGAATAGCTCACTTGCGGTATGGATCAATGGATTGCGTTCATAATAGAAATGTGGCTCATTGAAGACCAAAATTTCACCCACTTTTTCCACTCCGGCTGCATCTAGAGTAACGCAGAGCAAACTCTGGCCATAGTGTTCCCCGGTGGTGGGATAACTGTAGTCTGGTATGGTGGGATACTTTGGCACCGAATGCACTAGCCAAAGCCCAGTCTCGCCATCGGTGGCCACCACACCCTTGGTGTGCCCACCTGTCATCGATACCGTGCCATTGGGAAATTCATCATTGTAGGCTGCGAGCAGCACATGACTCTCATAAAGTGGACGCAGGGTCTGAGCGGGCAGGGATTCGGCATCACTGATGCGTTTGCCAGACATTTGCCAGTTGTCGTAACCATTGCTAGTCACATAGAAATAACGCAAGCCACTCACATCCTGACCAACCGGATTCTTGGCATAATGTTTGGGTAGTTTGTACATGTACCACCTGTGGGGATGGGAAAGGGGAGGACATAAAGTAGGTTGAAGGTTTTGAGAAGCGTAGACTTACCAATCCACATCTTGGCCCTGCTCATTTTTGCAGGACACCTTCTGCTTGATATCGCTGGTGCTGGCTTGGACCGAAACGAGGCTCCATAGAAGCAACAAAGCAAAGCTAATCAATCTCATTTTGAGCAACCGTCTACGCCTAGAGTCTCAAACGAACTGAGTGATGGATTCTGTGGCTTGATTTGAATGTATAAGCTAACAGGGTGTCTCAGTTTGAGTGATTTGTACTTGGACAGCAGGTAACAATTGGCTTAGTTCCCTCACTGGAGCCAAACAATACAGAATCTACCCTCTTTTTGAGAAGGACCTTGCACTACCTGAGTTTAAGTGCATGACCCGTTTTTATTTATAGTCTGGCAAATTGAATCGCATCTTATCAGCGCTTAGTTCACCCTCTGTATATGGATGTACATACATATATACATACATACATACAATTTGTAAATGCCTAAAGAAACTGGGTTAGTTTACTGAGCAGAGAAAGAGAAGCCTCTGTTTGGCGATAAGAAAAAGAGAACAATTTGGTTTTGCAATTATATTTTTATACACTTGCAAAGAGTACATTAATTTTACGCTAAAGTTTGCATCAAGACTGCAAAACCTCTAAAATGTACACTGTTTTTTTTTATACTCTGTACCAAAAGTGCGCAGAGTATATTAAGATTGTGTAAAACTATGTAACATGGAGAAGTCATATTCTCTCGACCTTATAAAGTCACAATTAGAATAAAAAAGTATGCAGGGTTTGTCCGGAAAGTAATAGGACTGATTTTCTTCCGCCGCGACTGTACTTCGGAGGCTGGTCAGTTGTCTCCGAGTCAGGACAGGCATTTTCGCGCGACGTGTTTCTGTGATTGGTGCAAGCCGGCAGGAGGTACGCGATTAAATTCTGTGTGAAACTCGGTAAATCTGCGACAGAGACGTTTGATATGATCAAGCAGGCTTACCCAGATGTTGCTTTAGCAAGAGTGGTGGGTTTCGGTGGCACCAGCCCTTTTTGGAGGGCCGGGAAGAGGTCACCGATGAAGACCGTGCTGGAAGACCTTCGACTTCGACAAACACCGACTATGTGACTCGTGTGCGCAAAGTTTTGAACTCAGACCGTCGACTAAGTATTCGTTTAATTGCCCAGATGTTAAATTTACCAAAATCTGTGGTTCATGACATTGTGACGGAGCATTTGAACATGCGCAAGGTGTGCTCGAAGATGGTCCCAAAAGTGAACTTGAAAAGTGACTTCTTGTAAACAGCTACCTGACCAAGGCCGGCATCCCAACGCTTTCGCAGCTTCCCTACAGCCCAGATGTGGCACCCCCGTACTTTTTGTGTTTCCTCGCCAGAAATGGCCAATGAAAGGCAAGCATTTTGAAGACGACAGAGGGAATCCAAGCAGCATGCACCGCGGCTCTCAAAACGATTCCGGAGAATGGCTTCCGGGACGCCTTCCATGCTTGGAAATCGCGCTGGCAGCGCTGCATCGATGCAGAAGGAGCCTAATTTGAAAGTTTTTAAAGAATTGTAGAGATTGGCCCAATAATTTTTTTTAAATCGACTCAGTCCTATTACTTTCCGGACAAACCCTGTACACAGAAAAAAAGTCCAGATATTTTCAATCTTCTAAATCTTGGAGTAAGCCCGGCATGAGCTTGAAAATTCAATCTCGACTTTCAGTATATTCTACACAATTCAATCCTATAAGGATTGACCCATGCCTTTCGAACTTGAATCATTCCAAATGTGCTTACTTCAATCACCTTTCAGAACACATGTCCCATAGCCCTTTAGACAGGCAGCAACAACCGATGGGGTTGGTGGTGTGCGATGAAATGCCATTCCATTCATGTTCAGAGTGCGCGCATGGTCGTGGGTTCGAATCCCAGTTGAGTACAACAATTTTTTTATTTATTTCTTTTTTCAGAAGTCTTAAATAAACCAAGTGGCATGTGGCCTGGCGTATAGGTGCTTTATAAGTTATAACTGATTTGTCTGATTTGCTCCAATTTCGTTGTATTCTACGCTATTGAGCTGAAATTCTGTTCGTACTTTTATTTACATCCTAATTAACACTTACAAAACCTTTTTGTGCTCGACGCTTCCAAGCAAAACGAGAGCGTAAGTTAAAGTCGGCTCTAAACCGACTTTGATATACCAGTTACTTATGAAAAGTAATGTTTAATAGCGTTCCTGCGTTTCTGAGTATGCAACATCCGTAAAGTATGCAACATTGTTTTAACTACGCTATTTATTATTCGGGGATTATAGTTATTGCTTATATAGGATTTTTTTAGCTGGCTCGAGGTCAATGTTTTTTACGTGCTTATTAAAAACAAACAAACACGAGTTTTTTATTTTCCAGTATATTTCATAAGCACGTTGAAAACATTGACCTCGAGCCAGCTAAAAAAATCCCAAACTAAAAAAACATAGGTCGCTATCCATAACAGCGTTGTTGCTTATATAAATTTAAGTTTCAAATTTGAACTCGATATGTTAAAAGTTGTGGGAGTTATTTAACATTTTTTATTGCGGGGGCGGGGGTGGGCGTGGCAAAAATTTGAAACAAACTTGATCTGCGTGGAGTCTACATGTCAAATTTGGCTGCTCTAGCTCTTATAGTCTCTGACATCTAGGTGTTCATACAGACGGATGGTCGGACGGACAGGGCTATATCGTCTCGGCTGTTGATGCTGATCAAGAATATATTTACTTTATATGGTCGGAAATGATTCCTTCTTCCAATTACATACATTTGCACGATTTTAGTATACCCTTTTTACTCTACGAGTAAAAATGTAAAATTGGCTATACAGCTCCTCCAACGGGGCCAAGCCAAGCTTCTCTCAATCTCTTGGCGTGTGTGCTTTAAATTTTTCGCACAAGAGAAAGGGACCCACAGTTTAACGCCGAATCCGAACGGGAAAGTTTGAGAATTTGCTTTTTCATGGCTAGATTACTTCAGACCGAAAGCTGGCGCAATATAGCTGTTCTGATGACTCCCGCCCCGCGTCCGCACCTCCGGGGAGGGCCCCCCCGTAGGGTATAAAAGTTCGTTTGATAATGCTTGTTAGTCGGTGGAAGAGTAATTGCCTAATTACGCATTCTTTCTGTTGTAATTTTAAAAACTGAATTTACCTTAATTCTGGTCAATTTAGAAATGGTTAGTGAAATTTAATTTGCATTCTAGTCTTTAATTGATTTATAAAGAATTTTCTTTATTTTACGTGTTCATATTTTAGCTGTGCAAGCGAAAACGAAGAGCGAAACCTAAAAGTCAGCCTCTCTCATTTTCGACTGTTCCATTTTCGATCGTTTTGCTTGAATTTTTGATTTCTTTCTTGTGTAAATAGTGCCATTCAAACAAACATTCAACAAAGCTTCAAAAAATCTGATTCTGTTTGAATTTACTTAACATCTTATATCTATCCTAAACTCTGGTGCAAAACTATAGCCGCCCCTTGATTTTATCATTGTACGCATAGAAACAGTAGAGCTGGAAAAACTTTGCGATTACCGTTTGAAAGAACGTTAAAAATGAGAGAAACTTAGTGACAAACATCAACACTCTCAGTGCAAAAATTAACCATTATCAGGCATGTTCTCAATTCCACTACTTCTTGAAAAGTAAATTTGTTTTTGTGTTCTCAATTTCGAACGAAATTGCTCTCTTTTTACTTTTCGCAATCCACTGAACCAAGCGAGAATGGCACTAGATACACAAAAAGAGAAACCAGAATTCCAAGCGAAACGATCGAAAATGGAACAGTCAGAAATGAGAGAGGCTGACTTTTAGGTTTCACTTTTTGATTTGGCTGGGCAATGCCAAATTCTGGACACATTAAACAAAAAAAATCTTTATAAATCAATTAAAGGCTAGAATACCAATTAAATTTCACAAGCAATTTCTAAATTGATCACAGAATTAAGAAAAATTTACTTTATGTACATCTAGCAACTGTAAGGGTGCGTAAATTGGCAATTACTTTTCATTCCACCGAACAACAAGCATTACTTTTAAAAACGAAAACCTTTTTCGTTTTGGTGTTGCGAGAACATGAATCAATTCCACTTTCGAAAGGTTGCCGTGGAAATGGAATTGAGAACATGCCTGTATGTTTCATTTTCGATTTGCGCGCGGTGCATACCTATAGCCGCACTTCACTAAATTTAATAAACTATAGAAAAATGTTAAATAATTAATTTATTTTTATTCACTTTAACAATGAGTGTAACCTCCTTTGACACTTATTAACTCATAGATCCTATTCGGCATACTGTCTACAAGGTTTTTTTAAATCACAGTTTTTTCCATACCTTAATTATTGTCAATTTGAGCTCCTTAGTACAATTGTACTTAGGGTTTTGAGCATTAATACTTCGGACAAGCAACTCCCAAAGGTTTTCCATCGGATTCAAGTCCAGGGAGCACGCGGGCCAAAAACCGAACATTAGTGCCTTGTGTTGCGTGCATTGGTGCGTTGTCCTTTTGGAAAATGACCTTCTAACGCCATCTACCGCGAAGAGATCACACTGATTTGTCTTCCATATTCATTTTTTTCTAAATATTTCGCACAACTTTGTCGGATCGTCCAAATTTTTTAGACAATTTCACGAAATGAGCAGTTCTCACTTTTGGCGCCAAAATTTGACCTTTCTCGGCACCTGACAGCACTGGTCCACTTGGCATATTTACAAATCCATTACTAATAGTTACTCAACCAGGTGTACGCAAACAAAATCGCCGACAGCAAACACAGAATACGAAAATTCAACTGTGCGGCTACAGTTATGCACCTCGCGCAACTCGAAAATGAAACAAAACGGTTAATTTTTGCCTGAGAGTGTTAATGTTTTCATTATTTTTCTCTTTTTAACGTTCTTTCAAACGGTAATCGCAAAGTTTTGCCATCTCTACTGTTTTTATGCGTACACTGAAAAATCAAGATGCGGCTATAATTTTGCCCGGTTTATCGCTCGTCGGCCCATGTTTTTAAAAATCAAAGAAAAAATCAATTGTTCCAATAGTTTGTTTACATCAACTTTTGAATATGATATCTCTCAAAGGCCGCCTCTGGCGTTGATGGCGTATGTGCCCTTTGCAGCATTTTCATCGATTCGCCAACATTTCGGCCGGATAGCGGCTATTTCTTCACGAATGTTGTCCTTGAGCTCTTCTACGGTCCTTGGCTTGTTAACGTAAACCTTTGACT
Organism: Lordiphosa stackelbergi; assembly: GCA_018904235.1. Taxonomy (NCBI): domain Eukaryota; kingdom Metazoa; phylum Arthropoda; class Insecta; order Diptera; family Drosophilidae; genus Lordiphosa; species Lordiphosa stackelbergi. The sequence continues at coordinate 101,350 of JAEIFU010000235.1, read as the reverse complement.
TTAAATATCCCCACAAGAAGAAGTCAGGCGGCGTCAAATCGGGCGAACGCGGTGGCCAGTCCAAATCACCACTTTTCGACATCAAACGGCCCGGAAACAATTTCTTCAGAAAATCGATTGTTATGCGACTTGTGTGCGGTGGAGCGCCGTCTTGTTGAAACCAGAACTGCCTCATACGCTTTCGACGAATAATTGGCATCACAAAATTGGTCATCATGTCGCGATAACGCTCCTGGTTGATGGTAACAGCATGGCCATTTTCATTTTGGAAGAAAAACGGCCCAATGACCGTTTTCGCACTAACGCCGCACCAAACTGTGACTTTTTCGTCATGAAGAGGCACTTCTTGAATCTCCTCAGGATTTTCAGTGGCGTAAATACGGCAATTTTGCTTATTTACGGTCCCATTCAATGTGAAATGTGAAAATGTGAATTTTTTAAAAGCACGTTGAGTTTTCACAATTGACTTGTTCTGTTGAATGTAAATTTCAACTATTTCAGAGCGCTCGCGTGGCGTGTATTGTTCCATGGTAAAAATCTGCTTGGACTGACGCTTCAAACGCGGTATGTCATTAAGCGATCTGACATCTCTGTCAAAAGTTATGGCGTTGCCAGATGGGTCCGTCGAATATGGGCAACCCTGTATATGAATGGGAAAGATTAGTAGGAACAAATAAGTGTATTATAACTTCGGGTTAGAAAAAAATTTGCTTCTTCTTCTTCAATTTATGTCTGAACAGAAGTTCATTGTTGTTTATGTATAAGAGAGCTTTCTTTATTGTGTGAAATGTAGAAGGTCTAAGCTATTTAGGGATCATTGAACTTTTAATAATTTGCTTAAGATATACAAGGGTGAATTATCATGTACAAGCCATGTCGATGCCAATTTATCCTAACTTAAAAATATAATAAAAAACATTAATCGTCAATGTTGCATAACAGAAATGCTGACATAAATTTTAGTCATTTTAATTTCATAAAATTTTGTATATTTTAAACAAAATTGCGCCTACTTTTTAAATTCAAATCATCAAGTTATATGTGATGACTCTTTCTGTTTCCAGATAGTAGCGAGTATTGCCAGAGGATGGAGATGTTTCTATGTGATGCAAACTTCTGGGCAAAATAATACAGGTATGTTCTCAATACCTCTTCCACGGCAACTTTTCGAAAGTTGTTTTTCGTTTTGAAAAATAATGCTTGTTAGTCGGTGGAATGAGAAGTAATTGCCAAATTACGCACTCTTACAGTTGCCAGATGTACATAAGGGAAATTATCCTTAATTCAATGATCAATTTAGAAATTGTTAGTGGAATTTAATTTGCATTCTAGTCTTCAGTTGATTTAACAAAAAAATTTTGTTTTAAGTGTCCACATTTTGGTTGTGCAAGCGAAAACAAAGAGTGAAACCTAAATGTCAGCCTCTCTAATATCTGACTGTTCAATTTTCGATCGTCTCGCTTGGAATACTGGTTTCTCTCTTGCGCCATTCTTGCTTGTTCCAGTGGTTTGCAAATAGTAAAAAGAGACCACTTTCATTCGGAATTAAGATCACAAAAACGAAATTTGCTTTTCAAAACTTAGTGGAATTAAGAAAATGTCTGATAATACCCTTCTGCAAGGGTATCAGAGATCAGAGCAAGAGTGCCTGCGTATGCGGTTTGAATAACACTCGAAATTTTACAGTCGAGTCAAACACACACTCTTTCTGTTATTGGTATTTTGGGACTAAGTTTCCCTTCCCGAAAAAAAAAAAAAAAAAAAAAAATATGCATAATCCTTTAATATTGCTCTCGCTCTATGCTCTTTTCTCTCTTCTTAAACAAGAAACTGCGAATGCCGTTTAGTTGTTGTTGAGAAAGAAAGAGAAGAGCGTTCTTGGGGTGAGTCTTTCAACACTCCCTCTCTTCTTATGCACGAGAGACAGCGGGTATTATTGGCACTCATAGCCGAAGCGCAAAAATGAGTGTTTAAACACCGCGTAATTTTGTTGCATTGGGTAGAGACTTTCGAGTGTGAAAAATAACAAGTACGAGTGCGGTACACTTGTAGTTGCGGTGCACTCGTGCAGATCTCTGAAGGGTATAAAAATGCATAATATGTACCGATCTAATGTAGCACAATAAGATGGCAAGGTGCCCCGTTGAAATTGCGAAAAAAAAACTTTTTTAACCAGCCTAGTAGATAATATTTTTATCGATTTTTGTTTCTTTGCATTTTCATAATACAGACAAGAAATTTCAAGTCAATCGACCAATTATTTTCAAAGATTCACACATATTTGCAAAGACATCTCAGGGGAATTTACTGAGGTGTTGAAACCTTAAACGCGGTATTCTTAAATCTATGTTTCGAAGATCGGTGACACGTCCCATTCAAAAACCGCTCTACGGCTTTGAATGAAATTTTCAGTTGTTTTTTTGTATAACAAAAAGTGCCTGATCGAAGGATTTTTTTTTTCAAAATTTAGATTTTTATACTCTGTACCGAAGGTTTATGCAAAAGTATGTAACAGGGAGAAGGAATCATTTCCGACCCTAAGTAATATATATTATTCCGAAAGTATATATATTCTTGATCAGCATCAACAGCCGAGTCTATATAGCCATTCCGTCTGTCTGTCCGTCCGTCCGTCCGTCCGTATGAAGTGAATCATAATATTTTAGTCTGGTGCCACAGAAAACATAGCATACTTCTAGGGGTCACTTGTGTATGTTAAGCCTGACACTAACATGAAAGCACACTCAAAAAAATACTAATTTGTCGATGTGTACTCAGAAATACGCGAATAACTTTGTGAAACGGTATCCAAATTTATTGGGACAATATTTGTTTAACGGAGAATTCAACCAGATTTTATAATAAACTCTAAGGAAAAGTCGAGTAAATAGTTAAGCCCAAGTAAAAATTTCGAAAAAAAAAGTTTTTAATAAATAATATTCTCAACTCGAATATCACATACCTATTTCATATATGTACCATTCAAATCAAAAATAAAGAAACCGAATCAGCAGTCGTGGTTAAGCGCACAAATTAAAACACAAATTCGGAAGCGGGATAGTGCTTTTAATCGATGGAAACGATATAGAACTGATGATTTGCACAAAATATTTAAACAGATCAGAGCGAAAACAACCAGCATGATTGCAACTGCTAAAAGAGATTTCTTTAGTTCTAAATTCGGCAATGCAACAACTCCTGGCCAAATATGGAAAGAGTTAAAGAGTCTTGGTGTAGGAAAACCGGTGTCATTACCTAAATCTGAAATTGATGTGGACGACTTAAATATGAAATTTGTTAGAGCTGACGTACCTGAACCAGTGCAAAACTTGTACCTGAACTCTGTACCCCTCTGTGATAATAGTTTAGGTTTTGTCTGTGTTAGTCCATGTGATGTGCTTGAATGTATACTACAAGTTAAGTCTAATGCTGAAGGTCTAGATGGAGTGAACCCAAGGTTCTTCAAAATACTTTTACCAAAGCTGCTAAATCACGTTACACACATTATGAACACTGTGTTTACAACCTCAGAATTTCCTACCTGCTGGAAAGTTGCAAAAATTCTACCAATACCGAAATCTAAAGGCGAGTTTAGACCAATTTCAATCTGCCATTCCTTTCCAAAGTGTTTGAGAAATTAATGGTATCTCAGATGCTAAGATTTCTAAACGAAAACTTAATGCTCAGCGACAAACAATCGGGCTTTAAGAAAGGTAAAAGTTGCACAACAGCAATTTTGAAAATAGTGGAAGACATTCGTAGTCAGGTAGATGATAGCAATGTTACTTGCTTAACATTATTAGACTACAGCAAAGCGTTTGATACTGTAAACCATAGAGTATTAAGTACTAAATTAAGTAAAGTATATAATTTTTCGTCAACCGCAATAGGTCTTATTGATACATACCTCAGTAATAGATCACAGGCAGTAGTAACCGAAACACGCTCTTCCGGGTTCTTACCGCTTTCACGAGGTGTTCCCCAAGGTTCGGTCCTCGGACCGTTGCTATTTACCTTATATATTAATGACCTACCTCAATGTTTGTCCGAATGTAATGTCCACCTATATGCTGATGATGTACAACTTTATGTTAGTCGTCCCTTACAAGAAATTAATGAGTGTATTAGAATTACTAACGACGAAATTTTAAAAATTAGCAACTGGGCGAAATTTAATGGCCTGGGACTAAACCCAATTAAGTCAACCTGTCTGCTTATCTACAAAAAGCCATTGAACGTTAGTGAGCTACCAAGGGTCGTTGTCAACAACACTGCAATTACATATGCTGAACAAGCCAAAAACCTTGGTATCCATTTCAACACGGCTCTTACGTGGTCCAGCCATATTGCACAAGCAACTGGAAAAATATACGGAATTATACGACAGCTGTCTATCACGCAAAAACTCATCCCTCTTAATCTTAGGCTTCTAGTTGCAAAATCATGCCTAATTCCAACCCTTTTTTATGGAATAGAAATTTTTGGTTCCTCTGATGCTGGCAGCATGCAGAAACTACAAGTGGCATTAAATTCAATTGCAAGATATGCATTTAACCGTAATCGAAGAGATCATATAACTAGATATGCTCATAAAATTTTTGACTTAAGCCTAGAAGACTGGATTAGACTGAGAACATTATTACTGCTGCATAAGATTTTGACAACTAGAGAGCCTAAGTATTTATATGACAATGTGCAACTTGTGTCATCGAGAAGAACCAACAACATAGTTTGTAAGCGGGTTAAACTCGCTAGTTGTGAAAAGCAATTTTTTATTCAGGCAGTTCGCTATTGGAATGACCTACCACATTACATTAAGAGCATAAGGAGCGCAACGCATTTCAAACTTAAATTATCCGACTATCTAAAGGCACATTCTAACTCTAGTTCAACTTAATTTAATCTATCTCTAGTTCTACCTAGTCTAATTTAATTTTCTCTATCCAAATTAAAAATTAAAAATATCAAACATAATGTTCATTGTTAGTCTTAATTACTGCTATTATTTTTACTATTAATATTACTTTTATTATTACTATTTTTTTTTTTTTGTAAACACCTATTGTGACCGATGACATCATTTATAAGCACTATGCCTTGTGTCATTGGGATATTAAATAAAATAAATATAAATAAAATAAAAAAAAATCAGTTGGAGGACGAAAAGAACTTGGGGAATCAAGGGGGGTTTAAGAAGCAGTCGGAATTACCCGAATATTTGGTCCTCCTAGAACCCATTTTGACCAGTGGATGATAAAGTTGGAGACGTCCGCAAGGACAAGTTAGAAGGCGATTGGCCACCGGAGGCTCAGCGTGGAGGTAAAGTTGGCCGCTACTTCCAGGTGGCCCAGTTTTCTTGGTCGGGGTCAAAAACGCATTCGAACGGTTTTGGATATTAACACAAAAATAGGAACCATCTTCGATGAAAACGTTCAAGACTTAATTATATTATTTTATTTAATTAGCCACATATATTCATTCATAATTATTTAACCACATTATTTATTTAATTTATTATTATGTGTTAATATTCCTATTTATTCTTATATGTACCAATATTATTGTCTAGGTTAAGTGAAAGTTATCTGTCTTGTCCAGTAAGCTCGAGCAAGGTTGGATGTTGGGTCAATGAATCTGAAAATTATAACGTTGTAAAGTGTATGCGTACTTAGAGATGGGGGTGTTAAAAAACCAACCACTTCTGAAAAATAAATATTTTTGTGTTGGATCCGATCAGTTCGTCATCGGTCGATCACAAATCAGTAAGCCGCGAGCTTGTACCTGCGATACTCCACAGACGGAAGAAAGAACGGATCATAACAAAATCTATCCTAGATTTCTCGATGGTGACATGACATAGCTTAGGAACTTTATCGCCCAAATTTGATAATTTTGACATAAAATCAATAATAGGCTTATCGCCCAAATTCATTCTCTCTTATCATAAAGAACTTAAATTGCATACGAGCCTGTTCTCAATTCCACTATTTTGTATAAACCTTCGTACGTTGAACTCTGTATGAAAGGTGACATCTCTATGGTTACTAGATCCGATTTCATTATAAAGTGGAATTGCTCAGCAGTTGAAACTAACAACTCAATGTCAAATTAGTTCAATTCGTAGAAAAAGGAAGCCTTAGATCTAGTAAACACAGATTTCCTTTATACCTTTCATTTAAATTTATAAAAGTAAACTGGCCAATTCAAACGTTTATAAGAAAACCGAATGGGTTGAGAACAGGGCTGTTTTTTTTTCTGATCATGTAAAAGATCTAGAATTTTTAAGTCCCTGCTGAAAGCGATCATCTTTTAAGATATATATTGGTTTTTTTTAATGAATGATGTGTTGTTTTTATATAAAACATTCAAAAGTATACATATAAAATGTTTGACGGTTGTACCTGATTTTCTTTCAAATTTCAGTATACAAGAAGATTGTAAACCGGTCTGAACCACTTTAAAATGGGGTCAGTTTATAGTGGAGTTTTTGGGTCCATCTAAATTGAACTAAGAATGGAACGCTTCAAATTTAGCCTCGAATCAAGCAGCAACTGTTTTAAAAAAAGGGGGGGATTTTCTTAATTAAAGTCGAGATTTTCGTATAAACGAAATTTAATTTGGAACTAAACTGGGACTTTGTTGGTGAAGTGACAAAAATATGGTCGCTAATTGGAGAAAAATTTAAAAATAGAGAAGTAAAACTGTACGCAAATTAATCTACTAGATCTACTTTAATTTAAGCAGTCAACATTAAAACCGCTCAACTTTTGTCAGCTAATATAATTGTAGGCATATTTGTGGTATAAAGGCATGCAGTTTTAATTCGAATTGAAGCGAACTCCATCGAGTAAAAATAGTTCATAGTACATATATTGACCTCCTGTTTACATTTTTTCCCACAATTTTCTCGAATTTTAAAAATATTTTGTTATTCGCCCTGAACATTATGAGTAGTTTTCCTTAACGTACAATGCTTTTTGTGAGAATGTTGTTTCAACCACACTCAATTACATAAATTGTCAGTGGATCTAGGCTATTACATATTTTCATTTGAAAGATAGAAAAGTTAAATCAGTTTCAAATTATATGGGAACTTCTCTTAAAAAAATAGCCAAATAGAATATTCCCCTATATCTGGAGATCGATAAGATAGACCAATTTTTAGTCAATTTTTTTAACTCAGCATTCCACAACTTCAGGTATCAAAGTCAATGAGAAGACTCTATATTGTATATGCGATCCACTCCAATACTATTTTGTCGGCCGGTTCACGGCTCAAAAATTTTGGGTGTTGTGTCCATTAAGATGGACTTATTGAAAACTAATTTGGGCTATAAATCATATATCGCCCAAAATAAAATTTGGGCGATAAGTCCTTAGGGGGTATGATCATGTCACCTTTCTCGGTGGATATGTCGTATCAGTGTGGCGAGTATGGCCATAAAAATCGGCGCTATTTTTTTCTAGTCAGGCAAGACATACACGGTATCCTCAGCTATACTTAGTATTCCTGCAAAGTTTTATCAAAATCTATCCCTACGTTTTTAAGAAATAGGAATTTTTACAAACTAACAACTTTATCGATGTCACTGAATAAAATTTTGCGAGAAAGCAGGTGATCTTTATTGAGCAGTTGCAGAGTCTGTTGAGAGTCTTTCCATGATGATTTGTCCAACAATCCATCAGACACCAGTCACGATATCTAAAACAAAAACTTTTAATGAATCACCCTTTACGAAAGGGGACGTTAGTAAACAATGGATGAGACACTATTGAGTCTCCAAGAAAGGATGAAAGACCTATCACAAGCTTGCCCTGCTTTTAAGGCGTTCACCCACCAAAATGAAGCCCAAGATCAGCAAACCAATTACTTTGGAGCAGACCATATGCGCTTGCTTTAGCTCTTGGCTTGCCACCAAGACCATCCAGGCCTTTATAGTGAAACGGGCCATTAAACAAAACAGACTTTCCTCAGAACTCAGCTGGAAAAACAACGCTAGTCAAAGTCAGCCTATAAAAAGAAACGGATCCACCGATTCGACTTCAGTTGGAGCCTTACAGTGAACCACAAACATGAAGTTACTGATCTTGCTGGCTGCTGTCCTGGGCATTGCCCTGGCCGTAGACTACTGTGCCCTGCCCACCTGTCTGGACAAGCACATTGCCTGCAATAACAAAGGAGTAAGTGAAGTCTTCCTTCAATTCCCACTGCTAACTCTCCTATTTTCTTTTCAGAACTTTAGCGAGGAGTGCCCCAAGAATGTGCGTGTGGTCAAGATCGATTCACATCACAAACTAATTCTTTCTCTGTTTAATGAGCTGCGTAACAATGTAGCTGGAGGTGGCATTGCCAATCTCCCTAAAGCTACACGCATGGCCAAAATGTCCTGGTGTGAGGAACTTGCCCATTTGGCACTGTTCAATGTCAAGACCTGCGAATCCCTACCAGACAAATGCCGCAGCACCGAACGCTTTGCCTATGCCGGCCAGAACAATGCCATTTTCAGTTACAGCGGCGCAGAGTCCGAGTACACCGATGCTGAAATCATTAAGGAACAGATTGAGAATTGGTTTGCGGAGCGTGCTAATGCCTCACCCGAAATACTGGCTACCTTCCCGGAGGAGTTGCCCAACAAGAAGCTGGCCAAGTTCACCATTGCTGTGGCCGAGAAGAACACCCATGTGGGTTGTGCTGCTGTACGCTTCTCCAAGGATTTCTACAATCACTTTGTGTTGACCTGCAACTTTGCCACCAGCAATGTCATTGGCCAACCGGTGTATACCCCCGGGAGAGAAGGCCACTTCCGGCTGCAAGAATCGCTATGGCGCCGCCTTTGACTATCCCAATTTGTGCTATGCCAAGGAAATCTATGACAATGAGAAGGTGATCAGCGATATCAAGCTTTACTAGAGGGAGGATTAAAATATGTAAATGGGGCAAATACAAATAAATAAACATTTCTGCAATAACTATGAAATACAATATTTAATTAAACATTGAAACACATACACCTAAAGGACTACAAATACAAATACGAGAAATTTGGGACTGTTGCCACATTATTTGGATTTGGCCACCCGGCCTCCTTTGACTCCATTCATCTTAGTTTGCTTGGCATTTTGTTTTTTGGGCGTCTTTACTTTTAGCTTTTTCTTCTTATCCAAAGCGCTGAAATCCACCGTCTCGGAATGGTCCTCGCCTCCGTACTTTTCCAGCAGGCGATCCATCAAAGAATTATAGTTGGACTCACGCTTATTACTGCGTGCGAGTATCAATTGCTCCAGATTGCCGCCCGAGGCCTCGAGTTCTGCTTCGTCCTTCTGCTGCTGGCGACGTTCAATACGCTCCTTGATAACCTTGGCCTCCTTGGCTTCACGGGCATATTTTTTATGACGCTTATTCCGCTTGGCGGCCGGCTCATCAGTGAATATCTTATAATCAGGCACCTCATCGGCTGCTATCATCTGTTCCACAATCTTCTTGATGAGGCTCATCCTCGACTTGCATGAAGGGCACATGATTCATCAGATAGTTGATACAGCCCTTGCCACCCAAGTAGGCCTTCTTGATGTCAGTGCGTTCCAGTTCAGAGTCCACATATTCCTTCTCATAGTTGTTAATATCCTCCTCAGAGATGGGCTTGAAGATTTTGGCCCACAGCTCCAGCCAGTTGTTCAGTTTACCTTCCTCATCGTCATCATCGATGACGCCCTGCTCATCGTAGAGAGCACGCTTCTGTGGGTCACCCAAGACTTGATATAGTTTGGACAGCACTTTGAATTTCTCGGTGGACTCTGCCTTCTGCTCCTCGGGCACTCGATCGGGATGTACAAGTAGGGAAAGCTTGTGATAGGCCTTCTTGATATCCTTCTCCTTGGCTTCCTTTTTAAGGCCCATTAGTTTGTATACATCGCCTCAGGCAAATTATTTTTCGCATAGCTCTAGTGTAGACATTTTGTCAATTTCCTTTTGCAGCAACAATAACAAAAAAATCTGCGCCAAAAATGCCGCTACAGTGTGACCTTGACTAAAACCAAAAACCAAGAAATTATCGATAACTTATCAAAATCAGTGTTGGTAAGTTACGAAACTAGCTGGAAACAGCAAATATTTGTTTAAAAGATAAACAAATTAAATGTAAATGAATTTAAATTTAATAATAGTACATACTATGCAAAAGTAGTCTAAATCGGGAAAAAAATTTGAGACAACATTGCAGCATATTACATTAATAGAAATCAGTCAATGTGGTAGACCCTATAAACCTACAAAAATCGCTATATCAATATTTTTTGACTCAACCATTTGCGGACAGAATACGATCGGCAGACATGGAACTAGGCAATTAATTTACTTCATAATTTCTATTAGAAATCTTAAACGAGAAAACTCCATTTTCGGAGTCCATTTCAGTGTAAGCATTGGTTATTTTAATTTAAAAATTTGGTTTGTATCTCCTTTTTTGAAGAAGAATACATTTTGGCATTGAGCACTAGTCGTATACAAGTTTATTGAATTTGAATTCAACATGCTAAAGTTTACACGAAAAACGGATCGTAATTATTTAGTTTTCGCATATTAATAAATAGTGCGGGAAAAAGCTTTGAAACTCGACTTGGCGGCTTTACATAAACTAGCCGCCAGCTAAATACGATGCGTTTCTTGTTAATTGAAAATCTGAAGGAACAGGCGTCATGCTAAAGAGCAGCTCCTGAGGCCAGGGCAGGGTAAGTCTATAAATTGTTTAAAAGGTTCTGGACATGATTTTGAGTTGCTCTGTGTATAATGGTCCAACACCACATTGGTCAAGAAAATCAAAGTACCTAAGATAATCATAAAGTTTGGATAGATATCAATTGAAGACACGTACATATATTAGAGGTGTAGAACAAAAACCGCGAAATTTGTCAAATTTTTATTTGAGTATTTATGAAAGCCAGGAGCCGCATTACTCTGATGCCGTACCCTTAGTACATCCACTTGAAAATTATTGATCAAGGCAACATTAGAACATAAAATAAGGCTCAACCTTTTTTTTTGATCCAGTTCAAATCGATACTAAATTTATCCTTTCTCTTTGCATAATAATTAGGATGGATGCATAGGTATGGTATAAAGAACTGTACATTGGCTTTTTTATTTAATATTATTTCGAAGAAATGGACTACGCACACAGAAAAAAAAGATCACGATATTCAGTACCAAGCTGATATTTTTTAGTATCAAATCGGCCTTCATCTGAAAAATACCCAGATGATATGTTCGAATATATGACGTTTGCATTTCAAACATATGAAAGTGATATTTTGTCTGATCAACAATTTGATATTTGCTAATATCAAGGATATATTTTGAAATTTCAGAGCCTTAACCGCAACGGCCACAACAAGAACAAAATCATTTTTAGTTAATTTCATTTGTCATCTGTTTAATACAAAAAACCGTTTGCCAATATCAATTATATTTTGTGTAAAGCCCCGAATACTCTATTTTTGCCAAATGCTAATGTGTTAGTGAAATATGTACACTCATTTCGTGCGTGTAGACTCCCTATTTCCTTACTTACACTGTCGTTTCAAAAATATTGTTTACAGGCAATTAAAAATAGTGCTCAAGGTAGACCCTACCTAATATCAAGTTATTAAGAAAAAAGTGAACTGCAAAATACCCTTTAACCCTTGTACACGCACCCTAACCTGGCCAGGAATTTTTTCGATTTTGAGCGTTAATTCAACATACTTCTAACTTGGATATCGAAACGTCTTCCAGGTACCCTCCTAAAATTTAATTTATGTATTAAAAGTTGAAAGTCCTCGAAAGTGGACGAAAAAGGAGGATATAAATTTGCACCTTAGTTCGTGCTCTTAGGTCCTGGCCAGTCCCCTATACATTTTGTATGGAAACATATGGAATATATTGTGTTCTGATGATTTTATGTAGTTTTTACCTCTCTTACATTCCGTTCGCATGCCGTAAAATTTCAGTGAACATTGTTCACATAGGAACACACGTGGTGTATCGTCGTTCCCGTTAAGTTTGAGCAGCTTATGTCATAAAGATATAGGATTCAAGGTCGATATTTCCATTGCAAAAAAAAATTATACACAGGAAAGGATGAAAGAGACGGGCGAGAGGGTGAAAATGTATTGATGTATCTTGCAAATCGTAAAAAAAAAAGCCGATAATTTTTTCAGAACATAAGACGCAAAACAGATTAGCTTCTATTGTTAGCTATTCGATCAAACAAAAGATGTCTTCCCAAAGAAGCGATAAAGAGCGCCAAACGGAAAGTCCTTTCAACTGTGTTTGGTTTTTGTGACAGTCTAAGTGCCAAAAAAAATAAGGAGGTCAATTTGTTGTCCACCGTTCAGTACACTAAAAATGTTAAAGGTGAAGCCGATTAAACCCGAAGCGATTTTGTTTTATAATTCGACCGAGGTCGACGTTGATTCTGTGGGACCAAATGCCAACGCATTATACAACAAAACGGCCAAAAATACGCTGGACATATGCATTTTTCTGCAAAATTATTGATGTAATGGCATTGGCCACTAATATATTTTGAAAACAAAACGATGAAATCAACTGAAAATATGGGAAACGCACATTTTAAATACGATTTCCAAAACATTGGTGCTCGCTTGTGTCAAAAATCGCATGAATAACCAACGTGTATTCTCGCACAGCTTACGACTCGTTTGGCTTTTGAATCGTTCTTTGACGGAGCAATAAACTTTGCCAGCAGAGTTGTGGTTCCTCAACACACCGGTCCTTATACACTCACCGGCCGAAAATCCTGTCGAGTATGTTCAGAAACAAGCGATAAGCTGCCTCGTAAAACTCGTTTTTACTGCTTCAACTGCACTAATACGGTCTGTTAACAACACTCTAAAGTCGATTATACATACTTCTCATGCCTTTTTTCTACATTCCTAAATTTTTTTCAGGTATGTTTTTCCTTACACAGGTAGCTGATTTTATTCCGAAAGAAATAGAAAGGTAAGAAATCAAAAACATTTACCCGCTTCAGCTAAAATTTCGACCGCATGCTACTCTAATTCCCACACAAATGCATGTAAATGTATGGGGTGTGGCCAGGGCCCTATGTGGGTGAACTAAGGATTAAAAATATGTGCGTGTACGAGGGATAAGTTTGTTTATATCTGAAAACCATAGTTGTGTGAAGTGCTGCCCATCAGCGTTGTGGCCAGTGCTACCTGTCATATAACTCATTATAGCTTGACTATCGTTCATCCGATCTTTATCATTTCTTCGGCAAATCGATAAATAATCTTGATTACTAAATATATTAAGCAGGTACGAACCATCTATCTGTAGGAGATGTAACGTATTTTCCAAATTTCGGGGGACGGGAATGGGCGTGGCAAAAATTGAAAATATACTTGATCTGCCAAGTAAAAGATATATATGTCCTATAGATGTCAAAACTCTATCTCTTACCATCTCTAAGATCTATTTGTTCATACGGAAAGACGGACAGACAGACAGACAGTCACTGAACGATTATACTCTGATAAATAAGTTCTTTATTATTGCGACGCTGAACAATGAGTCACTGAACAATGAGCAACTAATCAATGAGTCCTGCTTATGAGTCACGGAACTATAAAACACTGATAATTAGCTTTATTAATGAGTCACTAAGCAATGAGTTCTATAAATGATTTGCTGAACATAAAGCACTGAGCAATGAGTTCTTTTTATAATCAGTCACTGAACATATGGAGCAATGAGTCACTTAGAAAAAAGGAAAATAATATATCCCTTGGAGTTTGGTAACCAACTCTTTATTGTTCACTTATCCATGAACAACCAAACTAGCCCTAATTCTTACGAGCTCTGAGGCTAGAAAAGTGTGATTTAGAAAGAATTCTTAGCATGTTCCTTTCTTCCGAATTATCTCCTTAGTTCCCCGTTCTGAATTTACCAAAAATTTCTTCCATAAAATTTTGCAAACAACTTTCAATATATTTGTTCTTGTCATACATAAAGTGAACTTCTATTCACACTTGTCATAGTTGGCCACCAGCTTTCGATACAGATCGGCCACCCGTGAGCTCTTGTGGCACACCGTGCCTCCACCACGTTGCAACTGATGCTGCTGTCGATTGATATCGCCCACACAAATCCAATCGCCGCCACCAATTCGCCAGCGATGTATCTTGATGCCCGTCTCCTGGCTAACCGCCCACTTGGCATGATCCTGGGTCGTCTTAAAGTCCACCGACAAGGCAGGACTGGAAATTTCCTCCACATTGTACACCTTATCGGAGTTGTCACAACGATTGGGCAAATTACCGGCACCATCACGCCAAGCCTCCACGAACAGACTGACATCCAGGGCAGGAGCCACTACATCGGCATAGAGCTCAGCATTGGCTCGTGGACTCTTACCAAAGATGCGGAACTGTTTGCCACCGAGCGAACGTAGCTCCAAGTCCTTCTCAAAGGGAGACTGGGTGCGCCATTGCCGTTTCAGGGCACGTTCCAGGCTGGGGAATAGCTCACTTGCGGTATGGATCAATGGATTGCGTTCATAATAGAAATGTGGCTCATTGAAGACCAAAATTTCACCCACTTTTTCCACTCCGGCTGCATCTAGAGTAACGCAGAGCAAACTCTGGCCATAGTGTTCGCCGGTGGTGGGATAACTGTAGTCTGGTATGGTGGGATACTTTGGCACCGAATGCACTAGCCAAAGCCCAGTCTCGCCATCGGTGGCCACCACACCCTTGGTGTGCCCACCTGTCATCGATACCGTGCCATTGGGAAATTCATCATTGTAGGCTGCGAGCAGCACATGACTCTCATAAAGTGGACGCAGGGTCTGAGCGGGCAGGGATTCGGCTTCACTGATGCGTTTGCCAGACATTTGCCAGCTGTCGTAACCATTGCTAGTCACATAGAAATAACGCAAGCCACTCACATCCTGACCCACCGGATTTTTGGCATAATGTTTGGGTAGTTTGTACATGTACCACCTGTGGGGATGGGAAAGGGGAGGCCATAAAATAGGTTGAAGGTTTTGGGAAGCGTAGACTTACCAATCCACATCTTGGCCCTGCTCATTTTTGCAGGACACCTTCTGCTTGACATCGCTGGTGCTGGCTTGGACCGAAACGAGGCTCCATAGAAGCAACAAAGCAAAGCTAATCAATCTCATTTTGAGCAACCGTCTACGCCTAGAGTCTCAAACGAACTGAGTGATGGATTCTGTGGCTTGATTTGAATGTATAAGCTAACAGGGTGTCTCAGTTTGAGCGATTTGTACTTGGACAGCAGGTAACAATTGGCTTAGTTCCCTCACTGGAGCCAAACAATACAGAATCTACCCTCTTTTTGAGAAGGACCTTGCACTACCTGAGTTTAAGTGCATGACCCGTTTTTATTTATAGTCTGGCAAATTGAATCGCATCTTATCAGCGCTTAGTTCACCCTCTGTATATTGATGTACATACAAATATACAATACACATACAATTTGTAAATGCCTAAAGAAACTGGGTTAGTTTACTGAGCAGAGAAAGAGAAGCCTCTGTTTGGCGATAAGAAAAAGAGAACAATTTGGTTTTGCAATTATATTTTTATACACTTGCAAAGAGTACATTAATTTTACGCTTAATTTTGAAACAAGACTGCAAAACCTCTAAAATTTACACTGTTTTTATACTCTGTACCAAAAGTTATATATTAAAATTATTTAAACTTAAATAAATAAAAAAAGGTATCTTTTCCCCCCAAAAAAAAAAGGGACGATGGGGTTTTTCCGGAAAGTAAAAGGCTTGGATTTTCTCCGTTCGGGCTGGGGGTGGGGGCACTGACCGGATTCGGTATAGGGCGTTCCTAGCTAACGAACGAGCGGCTGGTCAGTTGTCTACGAGCACCTGGAGAGTCAGGACAGGCATTTGCGCGCAACGTGTTTCTGTAATTGGTTCAAGCCGGCAAGATGTATGCGATTAAACTCTGTGTGAAACTCGGTAAATCTGCGACAGAGACGTTTGATATAATTAAGCAGGCTTACCCAGATGTTGCTTTACCCAGCAACCAGGCCTTTTTGGAGCGCCGGGAAGAGGTCGCCGATGAAGACCGTGCTGACCTTCGACAGACACCGATGTGAATCGTGGGCGCAAAGTTTTGAATTCGGACTGTCGACTAAGTATTCGTTTAATTGCCCAGATGTTAAATTTACCAAAATCTGTGGTTCATGACATTGTGACGGAGCATTTGAACATGCGCAAGGTATGCGCGAGAATAGTCCCAAAAGTGAACTTAAAAAGTGACCGGTATCCCAACGCTTCCGCAGCCGCCCTACAGCCCAGATGTGGCCTTCTTAACCAAACTTTGCACGAACTCTTTTAATACAAATACGCTGCACATTTGTCGGAACCGGCCGAATTGGATGACTATAGCGTATAGCTGCAATAGAAACGATCGAATGAAAAAGTAGTTTTACTGAGAAAAACTTTTTTGTTTTTAATGCTCTCGCTCCCAAACTCGTTACTGATCAATATTATATGTTACCAAACAGTTCTGTTAAGTTTGATTCAAATCCGATGACTAAAGCATATAGCTGTCATAGGAAAAATCGGTCGAAAAAGTAGTTTTAGTGAGAAAAACTTTTTTGTTTACAATGGTAACGTCTTTATATTTTTCAGATATGAATGTCATTTGTTTCAACACAATTTTGGAGAATTTGATCAAAATCGGATAAATATATCGTTTAGCCATATAACAACCGGGCAGCATATTTCATGCTCCAAGGGTATATAAACTTCGGTCGAGCCGAAGTTAGCTTCCCTCTATTTTTTTAAATCGGCTCAGTTCTATTACTTTCCGGACAAACCCTGTATATATTCTTGATCAGCATCAACAGCCGAGTCGATAAAGCCATGTCCGTCTGTCCGACCGTCCGTCCGTATGAACAAACAGGTCTCAGAGATGGTAAGAGATAGAAGTTAGAAATGTATGGGACAAATGCTTCTTATACTTGCTAGCAGATCAAGTTTATTTTCAATTTTTGCCACGTCCCCTCCCGTTCCTGCAATTTGAAAAAAACATCATATCTCCCACAGTTTTGTAGATGGATGATTTGTACCTTCTAGAGATAGTTAATAATAAGCAAAAAAAAAAAAAAAAACACCCCCCTTTTAGGGGGCGTAGTAGAATTTTAAAATAACTTGATCTGCGTGCAGACAATAGGAGTCTACATGTCAAGTTTGGTGGCTCTAGCTCTTTAGTCTCTCGAGATCTAGGCGTTCATACAGACAGACGGACTGATGGACAGACGGACAAGGCAATATCGACTCGGCTGTTGATGCTGGTCAAGAATTTATATAATTTATATGGTCGGAAATGATTCCTTCTGCCTGTGGTTCTAGAGATAGTTAGTCATTAGCAATTTGTATCGATTTGCCGAAGAAATGATAAAGATCGGATGAGCGGTTCTCAAGTTATGAGCAAATAAGTGAATCACTCCAGTTTTTAGTTTTTATACCCTGTACCCATTAAAAATGGGTAAAAGGGGGATCACGAAGTTGTGCAAAATGTATGTAACAGGGAGAAGGAAACATTTCCGACCCTATAAAGTATATATATTCTTGATCAGCATCAACAGCCGAGTCGATTTAGCCACGTCCGTCTGTCCGTCTGTCTGTCTGTCCGTCTGTCCGTCTGTCTGTATGAACGCGTCGATCTCAGAGATGATAAGAGATAGAGGTTTGACATGTATGGGACAAATTCTTCTTCTTTATCTGTTTGGCCCGCCCCCCTCCCGCCCCCGCAATTTGGAAAAAACGTTTTATATCCCACAGTTTTGAATATAGACGATTCGTACCCTTCTAAGGATAGTTAGTAATTAGCAAAATGAATCGATTTGCCGAAGAAATGATAAAGATCGGATGAACGGTTCAGAAGTTATGAGCAAAAATGCGAACCAAGCCCCCGCTACCACCCCACCCACCCTAAAAAAATGTTGCATACTTTTCGGATGGTCACCCTAAGGAACGCAGGAGCACTATTAAACATGTTTTTTTTATGACTAACGGGTTTATCGAAATTGGTTAAAACCCACTTTAACCACCCTCTCGTTGTCAATTGACCAGGTATATCGAAGTCGGTTAGAAAATCGACTATAGCCGAATGGAATACAGCTATTAAAGTTATCAATCATATGTCACCTTCCCAAAATCCCCGGCTCTTTTACCATGACCTGTAAATTGATAATAAAAGTTTGTATTGCCACGCTATAACTTCACTTTTGCTTGTTCTTTTCTCATAGTAGTTATATAACTAGTTTGGATATGATTTACAAAACGGATCTTAAGTAAAATAGGCACCAACTGATCCAGTGTAAAACACTATTTTTTTTCTTAACCTCTTTTCTAATATAGGAGGTCCGGTTCGTGTTCAGGTTTGAGAGGCCAAATATTTAGAAGGTCCGGTCCATCCTCTGGTTCAATGTACCCAGCCTTGATTTGCATCAGAGATCTGCACGGGTGCACTGCAACTACGAGTGTATGTATATACTTTATGGAGTCGGGGATATTTCTTTCTGCCTATTACATATCCTATTTTTTATGGCATCAAAAAATCTGATTCCTTTCAAATTTGAATTTACCTTACATCTATATTATATATATATGAATGGGAAAGATTAGTAGGAACGAACAAGTGTATTAAAACTTCGGGTTAGGAAAAAAGTAGCTTCTTCTTCAATTTATGTCTGAATTGAAGTTCATTGTTGATTTTGTATAAGAGAGCTTTCTTTATTGTGTGAAATGTAGAAGGTCTAAGCTATTTAAGGATCATTGAACTTTTAGTAATTTGCTTCAGATATACAAGAGTGAATTATCATGTAGAAGCAATGAAAGTAAATTTTTCCTAACTTAAAAATATAATAAACATGTAAGACTGTTGCAGTCGAGTAGCCCGACTTCAAAATGACCTGTACAATTGAATTGTACAGAATAAATAGATATACAGCCAAAGATAAAATAAGCTAAGCCACGATGTTGTAACTTTATATTTGTAGCTCTGACAGTTTTTTGCGGTTTAAGGGGGGAGGGGGGGAAATTCTGCAAATCTGAAACAAACTCAGGGTAGTACTCCACCTATGTTCATGCTAAAATTTGGGTCTCTATCTGTTATAGTCTCTGAGATCGACGCGTTCATACAGACGGACAGACAGACGGAATGGCTAAAAACGACTCGGCTGTTGATGCTGATCAAAAATAAATATGCTTTATAGGGTCGGAAAATTCCTTCTCCCTGTTACATACATTTGCCGAACTTCATGATCCCCCCCCTTTTACAGAGTATAAAAACATTAATCGTCAATGTTGCATACCAGAAATGCTGACATCATTTTTATACACTTGAAAAGTGTATTATAATTTTGCCCAGAAGTTTGTAGCACATAGAAGGAATCATCTCTGACCACATAAAGTATATATATTCTTGATCAGCATGGCGAGCTGAGTCGATTAAGCTTTGTCCGTCCGTCTGTCCATCTGTCTGTTTCTACGCGAACTAGTCCCTCAGTTTTGGAGCTATCGAGCTGAAACTTTGCACAGAGTCTTCTTTTTACTGCACGCTGCTAATATGTCGGAACCGACCGGATCGGATGACTACTTCTTGTAACTGTCATACACTCAAAAAAATATATTTTCTAGATTTTAGAAATTCGCCATAAAATAATTTTTTTTCTTAATTGTAGAAAAATTACTTGTTTATAGACATTTTTTCTTAAATTTAGAAAGCAATACCCGAAAAAAGGATTTTCTAGAAATTAATTTCTTAAATTTAGAAACTTATTTTATTTTTCTTAAATTTAGGATAATTTTCCTAGATATTTTCCCTAAAATCTTTCTTAAATTTAGGGCAGAATTGCCCTTGAATTAAGAAAACAAATGCATAGCACGATTTCTTAAAATAGGGCGAAAGCCATTAAAGTGAGTAAAACGCCCTTATTTGAAGAAAAACGGGTTTCTTAAATTTAGAAAAATTGGTTTAGAAATTCACCCTAAAATTTAGAAAGATTAATCTAGAAATTCGCCCTGAAATTTAGAAAAAATAAAAAGACATGTGAGAAAGTCGGTCAAGCCCGACTATAAAATACTCTGTACCTGTCTCTCTCTCTCCTCTCTTTTCATTCTTTCTCTCTTTCTCTCTTTCTCTCTCTCTCTAAGATTGTGCGGACGTTGGTTGTGAAAGGGTGGGTGGGTGGTGGGGGAGGGGGTGATTCAGCTTATTTGCTCATAACTTGAGAACCGCTCATCCGATCTTTATCATTTCTTCGGCAAATAGATACATATTACTAATGACTAACTATCTCTAGAAGGAACAAACCCTCTATCTACAAAACTGTGGAAGATTGCGGTTTTTCCAAATTGCGGGGGCGGGAGGGGGCGTGGCAAAAATTAAAAATAAACTTGATCTGCCTGCAAGTATACGAAGCATTTGTCCCATACATGTCAAACCTCTATCTCTTACCATCTCTGAGATCTGTTTGTTCATACGGACGGACAGACGGACAGACAGACGGACAGACGGACATGGCTATATCGACTCGGCTGTTGATGCTGATCAAGAATATATATACTTTATAGGGTCGGAAATGATTCCTTCTCCATGTTACATACTTTTGCACAAACTTAATATACTCTATGTACCTTCGGTACAGAGTATAAAAAAGGGAGAGAAGTAAGAACAAGAGAGGAGACAAAAAAAAACGAACGCTTCTTCCTCATTGTTTTTGTAGTTTGACGAAGCCGTCTATGTGATGGCATTTGCTTACACACACTAATGTCCATTCGCAATGCCTGAAGATAGTAGATATATTTCACTGATGTAGTATTGAGCAAGTTTTTGTTTTGTCTTGACATGCGTTACACCATGTAGAAATCAATTAAAGGATTTTATAAAATAAAAACACCTCAAATAAAAATAAAAAAACATTAAAAAAAGAACCATTTAATGAGAAAAAAGAATGTTCCTACGGGGATTAGATCCCAGTCCATGACATTTTCTAATGTCTTATCCACTCGACCACGACTTTTGCTTCTTATTGAGTGGCAAATGTGAGTATTTAAGCTCCAAATGCGGCACACAAATTTATAGGTACGATTTTAACGCAAGGTATTGCTAAACAAAATTAAAAAAAAAAACATTAAAAAACGAAAATAAAAAAAAAAACATAAAAATAAGAAGAAAAAGTTTGCTCCTACTGGGACTTGATTCCAGGCCTCCACGTTTGCTAAGCGAATGTCATGTCAACTTGACAACCGAAGGGTTTGGGGCGGGGTGGATTTAAAAACACAACCACACACACGGGTTCGTTGTGGTCGGTTCTACCCAACCTCCCCTAAAACCTTTTTAAGTCTTTACTGTCAGCTGCTTCCACCTCATGCCAACGCTGCCATAACCGCTTGGGAATTTTAAGTCGACCTAACAGCAAAAATTGTCTAAGTTTTTTAGAAAAATTGCCCTGAAATCTAGAACACAATTTTCTATTTTTCAGAAAAGCATTTTCTTAAAAATAAGGCGAGTCGCCTTTGACCCCTTTTTTAGGGCGAATTTCTAAATTTTAGGGCGATTTGGACTGTTTTTTTTTTGAGTGTAGAAATGTTCGTTCGGAAAATGGGTTGTAGTGAGAAAAACTGTTTTGTTCTCAATATTACCGCTATCAAACACTGATCTGCGAAGTTGGATCGAAGTCGCTAACCATTGAGACAAGCTTTTCAAGTGAATCAGAACTTCGACACAGACGAAGTCAGCTTTGCCATTCTTGTTTTTTTTTTATACCCTTGCAAAGGGTATTATAATTTTGCCCAGAAGTTTGCAACGCATAGAAATATTCATTTCCGACCCTATAAACTATATATATTCTTGATCAGGGTGACGAGCTGAGTCGATTGAGCTTTGTCCGTCCGTCTGTCTGTCCGTCTGTCCGTCTGTCCGTCTGTCTGTCCGTCTGTCTGTCTGTTTCTACGCAAACTAGTCTCTCAGTTTTAAAGCTATCGAGCTGAAACTTTGCACAGAGTCTTTTTTTACTGCACACTGCTAATATGTCGGAACCGACCGGATCGGATGACTATATCTTATAGCTGCCATAGGAACTATCGGTCGAAAAGTGGGTCTTTTGTGAGAAAAAAATTTTGGTTTTTTTTTAATGTTAACGGCTCCCCACTTCAGCAATTATTAATTCTATACGCTTTCACATAGATTAGGAAGTTTTTGTCCAAATCGGATGACTATATCTTTATAGCTGTCATAGGAACTATCGGTCGAAAAGTGGGTTTTAGTGAGAAAAATTTTTTGGTTTTTTAATCTTAACGTGTCTCACATCAGCAATTATTAATATTATGCGCTTTTACAAAGATTTCGGAAGTTTTGGTCAAAATCGGATGACAATATCTTATAGCTGTCATAGGAACTAGCGGTCGAAAAGTGGGTTTTATATAGAAAAAATAGTTTGTTTTAATGTTCTAAACTTTGATGTATTAAAACATTTGGAAGGGTATAAAACCGCAAAAGTTAGCTTGGCCTTTCGTTTTCTTATCTTTTTTGTTTTAGGTGTTCTTAACATTGTGTATATTTTTATACCCTTGGAGAGGGTATATAAAATTGTCCGGATGTTTGTAACGCACAGAAGGAAGCATCTCCGACCACATAAAGAATAAAAAATTCTCGATCAGCAAGACGAGCTGAGTTGATATAAACAATGTCCGTCTGTCCGTCCGGCGTCCGTCTGTTCGTCCGTCCGTCCGTCTGTCGTCCGTCCGTCTGTCCGTCTGTTTCTATGCCATCTCCTCCTATCTATCTAGCTATCTTAACCAAACTTTGCACGAAGTCTTTTGGTATAAATACGCTGCACATTTGTCGGAACCGGCCGGATCGGATGACTATAGCATATAGCTGCCATAGGAACGATCGGTCAAAAAACTGATTTTAGTGAGAAAAACTTTTTTGTTTTCAATGCTAGCGCTCCCAACTCTCGTATTTGTAAGTTTTCTATGATTTCACATAATTTCACCGAGATTTATCAAAATCGGACAACTATATAGTATAGCTGCCATACAAAAAATTGGTTTGAAAAAAAGTCTTAGTGAGAAAAACTGTTTTGTTTTTAATGTTATCGCTCTACTATCAAACAATTCTATCAAGTTTGATTCAAATAGGATGACTATAGCATATAGCTGCCATAGGAACGATCAGTCCAAAAAGCAGTTCTAGTGAAAAAAACTTTTTTGTTTTCAATGGTAGCGTTTTTATACTTTCCAGATATGAATGTTATCTGTTTCAACACAATTTTGGAGAATTTGATTAAAATCGGATGAATATATAATATAGCCATATAACCAACTGCACTAAGAAAAAAACGACCATTCAAAACCCAGCACAAGTGTGCTCCTATTTGAACGATCTCGTTCGTGAATTATCGTTCACAAGACAAACCCCACGTTCACGAAAAAGCACCACTAAAAAGCTTTCTTACTAAAACTGGCACAAATCACAACAAAAACGCGAAAATGGCGCATTGAGAAATGTTTTACATTCTAGAATAATTATTAATATTTAAAAACAAAAGAAAAAAAACAAAATAAGCAAAAACACGAAAAAAAAATCTTCGGTAACACGCTGACTCGAGCTCTTGGTTTTTCCACTCAAGTAAAACATTCAATGCAATGCCTTTAACAAAAAGCTTTCAGTCACTTTGGTGAGCTTTGGCTTTGTAATATGCAGTTCGCCGCAATGTCTCGAGCGAGGTCGGTAGCCATGATGGTAGCGACGCCGACTCTTGCACTAACAGTGCGAGTTATGAGTTCGATCCCTAGAGAAGAGACAAAGTCAATAAAATAAAAAAGGAAGTAGAGAGAACTAATTTAATATGAAATGTTAAATAAAATAACTTTTAAAACAAAAAAATCATTTAAAACATTTTTTCAGCGTTTATTTCGAGCACAAAATGTTCTTAAATCATGCCCAAGCCGTTCATAAAGTTAGCCCAAAATGTTCATAATATGACACTGCTGTTCCGGTTCAAGAAAAACCGGATTACTCTACTTTTGTCAACGAATGGGCTTGATTTTGTGAACTGGCGGGGGGGGGGAAGTAATTCTCCTCTATTTTTTATAGCCTGGGACTGGAACCAATATATTGTGAACCTGGAGGCATCTAGTAGCAACTCCTCATACCCAGTTTGTCTTGATCACGTCAAGTTCGCGTTTAATGGGCAACACACAGTTACAACTTCTGTTGCTGGTTAAATGAAGAAAAATCACCAAAGATGAAGGGAATCACCACAATTATCACCGTTATACAGAATTCCCGCCTCTAATGGACAAGCGGTTAATACCCTGCCCATAGAGATCTAACTTAGATCTCGAACTCGATAGAATTTTTTAAGAATTTAAATATATTGAGATACAAGATTGGAGACCGTTTATCTGGGCCGTTAATCTTGGTGTTACATGGAAGTTAATATATAAAATATCTTAGCTGAACCCGCCGCGACTTTGTCCGCGTCCAAGATTTTAGGAAAGCTGAAAACATACCTCTCCCGCACGACCACATGGTGCATTTCGGGTCTAGCGATATTATATGAAGAATGTGCATTTCAGAGCACTCTTCAATTCAATTATAAAACACATGTAGCATCTGTTTTAGAGAGCCATGGCATGTTTGTAATACGCAAATACCTAATTTGTATGAGCGTGATCCCTCTCATGCTCACTCTCTCTCGCGCTCTTAGCAAAACAGCTTAGTCCAAAATATGATGTGAACGCCACAGATCCGTTTCTTTTCCTTGGCTTCAGCCCTATCTTTAATAATATCGAAATAAAATCAATTTTTCATATCAATGTGAAACTATTTCTACCTGCACATATGGACGCTTTAATATCACCTTGATATTTTTTTCAGATGAAGGCCGATTTTATACTGAAAATACCGTATGATACTAAATTTCGTGATCTTTTTTTTCTGTGTACGATCATCATATTTTTTAAAGCTATCGATGTGTTTAGTATGCGCCTGTGTATTTAGTAAGGTTTAATTTAATTGGATAGGGCTTTCTCTACTTGTTTAAAAAAACACATAACACACAAACACTGACACAACACATAACTAATTTGTGTGAGTCGCTTGCTCTCTTAAACACTCTCTCGCGCTCTTAGCAGAACAGCTTAGTCCACATCATTTTCTAAGCTCTACAGTCGTTATGTGCCCCATACAAACATTTCTTTGGCATTTTCACGCATTTCGCGGTGAAATTTTCCAAATTTTCTTTCTTAGTGCGCGCCTGCATAACTAAACGAAGGACTATGCCAAATTTGAGATCTGTAGGCTGTGGGTTGATAGTTTGTCTGTCTGTCAGTATGTCAGCCTGTCAGTCAGTCGGGCCTATAGATTTATAAGTATAGATAAATAATATTTGAATCTGGCGCCAAAGAAAACATAGCATACTTCTAGGGGCACTTATGTATGTTAAGGCTGACACTGACATGTAAGCACACTCAAAAAAATACTAATTTGTCGATGTGTACTCAGAAATACGCGATTAACTTCGTGAAGCGGTATCCAAATTTATTGGGACAACATTTGTTTAACGGAGAATTAAACGAGATTTTATTATAAACTCTAAGGAAGAGTAGTGTAAAATAGTTAAGCCCAAGTAAAAATTTCGAAAAAAGTTTTTAAATTATCAAACAAATATAAATATTAATTAATTTAAATTAGATAGCTCTCGTCGCTACCGGAATTGGAAAGCTTACGAACAATGAGACTGTCCATGCGTGAGAGTTTTAGTTCAATTTAATTGAGGCATAAAATAAAAAAGCGGTTTTTGGGCCATCACTTCAAATTTTGGAAAAAACCAATAATGAGAAAATGCTATACTCGGCCTGCTCTACAGCGTATGCTAGGTCATTTCGAACGTATATTTTCGCTGTGTAATTAATTTTTTTTTTCAATTTGTATAAAATCAAGTTAAAGCATGACAATAACTTATTGTTACTTGTACAAAATAAATAAAATGATTGAAAATACCTGCTTTTTCGCTCTTCCACTTAAAACATAATGAAACCCTGCGAAATCATTGGTCCTTTGACTGGCTAGTTCTGAACTAAGTCATAGACATTTGGCATACCATTTCCCCCTTACCTCTGAGTACACTTCCAAAGAAAAACTCAAATGCGGTTACAATTACACAAAACAATTGTTAAAGTTTTTATTTATTATTTGTATTGTTATTATTATTTTTATTATAATTTCGGGTTTGCTTTTTGCTGCACTTTGCCCTTTTTGGGCGCTTTCCTTTGTGATGCTTCTCTCTGATCTGTCAGCTTTGTTCATATCAGGGCAAAATATTATCAAATTTAATTTGCTTTCAATTGGTTGTTGTTATTGTAATAATGCTTTGATATTAATTGAAATAATTTGTTTATGGTTTCGTTTCAATTGTTTGTTCAGCCAATCGGTTGTTATGTCTTTGGTTTCGCATATGCAACAATACATTTAAACTCACAATACAATATTTTCGCTAAATATTTATGTATGTTTTTTTTTTTTTTGGTTTTAGTAGTTAATAATTTATTAATATTTTAAATGGGTTTTTTTGTGTGTTTTGTTTTCGATTTTTTTTTTAATATATAAAGAACAAGGCTGATATTTTAAATTTTATATATACGTTTTGTTTTGCTTTCTGTTTTCCGTTTAGGTAAGTTTATAATAATAATTAGCTATCTTTTCAGTTGCTGTTTGTTTTTTTTTATACATAATTAGCAAAAAGTTGTCAATTGTTAAAATGAAGATTCTTTGTTGTTGGGTTTTGGGGTTTGCGAAAATTTGTTAAATAAATGAGCCTCAAAATAGACAAGTAGTTGCCGTTTTCATGTAGTTTAGATAATAATATATATATTAAAAGTAGCAATTAAAAATTGCCTATTTGTTATTATTATAATAATTTGTTTATACTTTGAAAATTGCTGCTTTATAGCTTCATATATGTATGTAGTATCGGGCACGAGTTTGATATGTTTTGAATTTGTTTTTTTTTTTTTATATTTGCCTTGATATTTTCAATATTCAATATCAATTTGCTCTACTTAAACGGCTATATAAATGTGTGTGTCTGTATATGTATATATATATGTTTGTATGTATGTATATGCATATAGTATAATGCCATTCCCAAACAAATTCTCCTGTTGGTTTTTTTTTTACAGCAATTCTAGCAAATGTCTCATTCTTATTTGTTAATAATTTGTTTCCTCTTGTTTTTGGTTTTATTTTTTTTTGCCTGTTCACTGGTTGTTACCGTTAGGTCTTGTATACATATTACTATAAATATATGTAATTTGTATAGTTGTTGTTTTGCAAAAATTTTCACTAATTTAAAATTCGTTTCTTTAAGGTTTTCTATGCGCATCGTCTTGGCTCCAATCAAACAAATAAAACAAATATCCAAAACGGTTTGTTTAACGAACAAAACAAAAATTTATTATGCATAATTAATACCGTCAATTTAAAATAAAAAAGGGCTAAACGCAAATACATAAATTACTTAACTTTTAGTAAATATAAGATAATTATCTGCTGTCTAAGGTAAGGCAAGTAAAGTTTTTTGGGGTAAAGAAAAGTAAACAACGCACAATAAATATGTATGTATGCCTTTACTTGGTAAGTAGTTTTCTATTACTAAGTTTTTCTGTCTGAATATATACGATTTTTATGTTTTTTTTTTTTTTTTTGGTAACTGCTTTGCCTTTTTATGCTTACATTGTTAAAAAATTGTTAAAAACCACATCAAAACATATCGCTTGTAAAATCTGATAAATCTTCTTTTCCATTTATTTGCTGATATGTATCTGGTTTGTAAGTGTATGTAGGTTTCTTTCTTTTTTTTTATTTTTGTTGTCGTTTGCTTCTTCAAAATGTATTTATCATTTATATATATTTATATGTATTCATATAATGTTCCCATAATTCATATTGTTTAGTTTTTAGTATTTATAAACTAGGTTCCCTTACCAACATGGAGAAATGAAATACATTTAGGTGAAATATTTCACACTTGCAAAAAAATAGAAAATAGAAAGGAAGAAAGGAGAATGTGTTGAAATTAGCCTAGAATAGAATATAATACGAGGTTAGCTGTCTTAATAAGCTATGGGTAAGTCAAAATTGGTGTCAGCTTGGTGAAGTTTGATATCGAAAGTGTTTTCTAAAAGCAGTAGACAGAAAGACATTTGTATTAGAGTTTTTCAAAACGGAACCTTGTTTACCATTATCACAAAAAGATACCTAATATTCGCCAACGAACTGAAAATAGACTCTTTGAAGGCAAATAATCGAGCTTTGTTTATATATTCGAAAGACTTTTGCGAACTTACTAAAAGGATGTAAATGTAAGTTTGAATTTGGAGCAATTACATTTGATGTGTAATGTCTTTCAGTTCATTTCGTTTCTCTAAGTTAAATACGGGCTCGTGTCGAACGATTGCCGAACTTGCCGAAATCAGGGAAAAGTAAGTGCTCGCACACAAACACATGGCGCATATGCTACTTGCTTCTCGCTCTCGATTATGTGACTTTATAGTTTTTTCAAAGTTTGTCTTTATCTCGGTGAGAATAAAGATTATGTTTCCTTAAACCAGGGTACCCCAAGAAGAGAGGACGGAAAATGTGACTGTCTCTCTCTGACACACAGTGATACAGCATGTCTTCGGCAAGCATTCGGTGTTAATGGCCTAGTTTGTGCTGCCCCCAGGGGTTATGATTGGGGATTTCTGCCTAAATCAAAATTCCCCAAAAAGAGAGAACCAAAAATGTGTGAATGTGATTGCTTCACACTGCGAAAAATTCAGAAGTAAATTATTGGGCCGCCAATATTAATCAAATTAACACGTTAAACGGTTTAGCTCATTATTAATAAGATGAGCAATCGTAAAAAAATCAGAGAATAAAAAATGTGTGTGCTTTAACAGTACATAGCAAGACCTCAAGCCGGCAGAATATTGAAGGTTTGATTATCATAAAGGGGTGTGTAAAAAACGCCAGGCACAGCGTGGTTGCTGAAACTAAAAAGAAAAATTTTTATTTAAAGCAACAAAAACCCCGTTTTGAATGCAATTCTGCACTCAAACTATTGGTCACTGTGTTAGAAGTGGACAGGAAATCTCTCTCACTCACAAAGTAAGGCCAAATTGGGGACACAAAGGCTACTGGTAGCAAGCGCTGTTCTCATGGGCCGGTTTTTGGCCATCAAGTCGTTTAGAAATTCCCAAACGATTATGAACAAATGGGCAAAGACCGCTGATGATTTGTTAGATATACCCATGAATTAGCTGTGCGATTAACTAGCCTCCTTTGTGGTGTGTTGTATTCCTCTTTTTAAAGTTATGTGCAAGCAGCTAGCCAGATACCTCAAAAGCCGGCAGAATATTGAAAGTTGGAATAAAAAGTGTACATTTTGATTGATTTGTCAACAAAAACATAATTGTCATTGTTTTTTTAGCAGCTTTGCTCGGCAGCAAATTGCCGTCGAAGTGCTCGTCCTGACACTTTTCACTGACAGCTGTTCGCTGTCACTTTGATACAATGAAGTGTTTCCTTGTCACAATTGAGTTAGCATAATTAAAAAAAGAGAGGAGTTTCAATTGTTTCTTCTAGGATATAGACACCATTTCACTCTGAAACTAGTTAGCTGTTCGCTCTCATTTACGTTCTCTGAGTGTATTTGGGACAATTACTCGGCGATTTCACACTTCTACCAAAGACCAATATAATCTCTAAGATGCCGAACGGCCATATATTGGTTTTGCACTATGCAGCTAATTTTTTGGTGGCGACGAAAATGCTTCGCTCACAAAAGTTGAGCGTAAAAATCTAAAAATAGAATCACTTGCTGGTGAGTAACTGGAGAATCGTGAGCCACTACAGTCGTCGGCTGCGCTGTGGGCTGCAGGCGCTCTCTCTCTGGCTTTTGAACAAAATTTCAAGAGAGCCAAAAGCCAGTTGAAAAGCCAGCACCGAAAAATCGTGTGCAAAAAAATCGTCTGGCGTTACTCATCTTCATATTCTAATGTCTTTGCTCCTACCTCTCCACACCGACTATCGCTTAATACCACACAAAATTGAGAGGTCGCTCGAGGTTTATCTCGAATACTCATCGACTCTCTGGCAATCAGTAAGAAAGGCATTCGACTCGAATACATGTAAATGGCCGAATGCTTTTGGAACCCAGGGGATATGGCTGGGGAACTCTGTCTTAAACCAGGGCAAGGATGTCGAAATGGAGAGGATAGAAAACTCTGCTTGTGTCGAGTGTTTTGATTTTCTGTGTTCACAGATTTACTATGAAAACAAAACTTTGCCATCTCTCCAATCAAATGTAAAGAACTATTTCACTCAATGTATATCGAAAATATTGCGCCGCAAAGCAGCGCTGACCTACTTCATTGAACGCTGGCCAAAAAGATTTAACATTGAAACTCAATTTGAAACGTCTTTCTGTGTAGACACAACACTCAAAATTATTGTGACAAAGGAAAACGGACATTGTCAAAAAAGAGCTTAGAGAGCGAAAATGTCAAATTTGTTGACGGGTTTCTCTATGTTTCATAGCTATATGACAGTGGTCAGCGACTGCTCTCTTGGCATAAGCCTCCGCATGCCATCGGCTTGTGTTGGTGTGAATACCCAAATATAATCAGAGGCGGCCAAATGGAGAGGAAAAAAGAGTACGCTTGTGTTGCTGAACAAGAGAGCTCTCTCCAGACTGAAGAAGTTTTACTTGCAATGCAATGTTCACCGATTCACACAACCATAACTTCGGCTCGCGTTTGCATAAAAACACGACTGACTTCGGCTCTTATGAGCTGTGTATGGCCGCCTCTGAATATAATAAATATTCTTGAACCAGGACTGCTAACCGGAATTGAACTGAAGCGGCTCGAATCCGAAACACCGACATTTTCTTACTAAACCAAGTGTACATATTAAGATTTGATTTACTGCCTAGAGATTTTTAAATATCTGGTCGTTATTATGAGACAGAGTCTTAAAGGATCTTTTAAGTCTTCGATGACATTGATTGAGGACCGTTGGAATCAACCCATTCAAAGTTTTGGACATTTCATCAATGTAAAGGCTGGCTTTTCCAACATAAAATATATTTATTTACTTGACGTAGAAATAATATTGAATCAAGATTGAAACCAAAACCTTCGGCTAAAAAACCTTGAATCTTAAATTTCTTTGATCAATTTTGGTTCAGACTAGCAAACAGGAGATGCGAAGTTCGCTAAAAATCTTCAAGGAATGAAATAAATACTTGTAGATTTTTATTTTGTCTATGTGAAGAGTTCCTCAAAAAATTGATCAAAATCAGAGAATTTTAAAAATGTTCAACTTATATTTTCCATCTTTATAAAATGTTAAATCCCATTTAAACAAAGTCTTAAGCGTAGTATACACTTCCACCAAAGACTTGCCAAAACAAAAAACTCCATATAAAAAAAAAGACACAAAAATTTTTGTGCCAAAGCCCTTTGGCAGTCTCTTTGGTGGCAGTCCACACTTCCAACAAAAAAGCCTCAATTAAATACCGATAAAATACTAGATCCGTATTTTCTGTAGTGTTATCGATAGCTTTCTGAGTAATTAATTTTAATTATTTCAACAGGTATCGCACATTGTCGATACACAAATATGCGTCGTCGGGAGAAATTTGAATAATTTTCCCATCACTGATTGAGCGCAATTTTCAAAGCAAGCTACAAAACACCGTGAGACTACAACCAAATTTAAACTGGGTAATAATTATGATTTTAATCATTACTAAATTGTCATATCTGCTCATCAGGGCCGTGAAGAACGCATGTTAATCATTTGTATTTACTGATTGTGAAACTTATAATTTAAAATCAAACCAAATACAACGCTCTAGGCAATGCGACCATATTACATGCATCGTCTTACAATCTGGTCACACTGTCCCAAAACAAAAGAATTGTCCCTTTTGGTATTTTTGTTTTGGCAAGTCTTTGGTGGAAGTGTATACTACGCTTTAAGCGCGGAAAGCTGCTGTCTTATGATCGGGTTTTCACCGACTTTGGTAAATTTGTTTACCACGCTTTAAAAGCGTCGTCCTTACAGATGAGGGCATTTATCTAAGTCCTAGGCTATTTCTTATAAGATCAGAACTGAATAGAGAAAGGTACCCTCATTTTCTAAATTAATTTTCTAAAACAGTTTGATTCATTAAATTTTGTTCTAGTTTAAAATTTTAAAACCTGCTTAAACAATTTCAAACTTCACCAAACTCTTTTTCCTATTTTAAGCATAACCAAGCTGATTTAAGGCCCATTGCTCATATGAGGTCATAACGCATTGGTTCTTCTTCATTTCGCTTTGTATTGCACAAATAATTTCTCTCTATCTCTCTCTCTCACACACACACACACACACTCAGCGTGCTTACATTGCTTTTGGTTTTGCTTTTTCATTACTTAGCTCTAAAAGTTAATTTCGAAAATATTTGTTAGGCATAGCTTCTATTTTTTTTCGTTTTTGTTTGTTTTGGTAAATGTTTATTACTTTATTAGATATATGCTTAGTTGTAGTTGTAAATATGTTTTGTGTTTTTTGTAATTGGGTTTTTACCATCTTCGTCTTTTTTTTTTGTTTTAAAGGCGCAATTTTATGATATGCATTAGTATAATATAATTAAACATTTTACACTTATTCTCTAACTTGTTGCCCATGTGTGTGTGTGTGTGTGTGTGTGTGGGATGCTCTAACCAATGCGTCAAGTGGAAAGCAAGAAATGTAATTGGACGGAATATGCTTTTACATTTGACTAAAGTTAAGAGAAATTAAAAAGAAACGGATGAAGATATTAGGCCAAATTATTGCTATTTCTTTAACAAATGATTTGTTTTTTTTTTTTCAAATATGCCTTTGGTATGTCTAGTTGTTTAGCCTAAACTAAGCTTTACACATTTTAAATTAGTTTAACAAATGTGTGTGTGTGTGTGTGTGTGTATGTGGGGACACGGTTAACATAAATGGTCTTTAATTAGTAAGGACAACTTTGGTAAATTTAAATTAAAATCATACAAAATACACTTAAAGTTTTTGTAAAAGTTGAAA
Organism: Lordiphosa stackelbergi; assembly: GCA_018904235.1. NCBI lineage: Eukaryota > Metazoa > Arthropoda > Insecta > Diptera > Drosophilidae > Lordiphosa > Lordiphosa stackelbergi. The sequence goes on along the minus strand of JAEIFU010000235.1, from coordinate 68,176 downwards.
TCAAAGCAAAGCCTTGTTGGTTTTTTGTTTGTTTTTGTAAAATGTTTTATGTTTATCCTTTAACTTTAACATGGTTTATCATACTCGTAAATGTACTTTTGCTTTTTAGTTACAATTGATATTTGTTTGCTGTATGCTTGCTACGTAAGATGATATGTAAATTGATTTTATTTACTTGTCTTTTGAAATGCCTTTCTCTTCGTTTCCCTTGCCCTTGCGCTGTGACCACCCAAGAAATGTGATTTGATTGTTCTAGCACTTCGAAAGTTGTAGTAGGAATCAGAGTCTTTTCATGGGTAAGGGGGGATATTAAGTAGGAGAGAAATACCTTTGTTTTGGGCGGAAAGTTTAGAGAGTTCAGTTTTTTGTTTAGTCAGTTAGTTAGTACACCAGCGCACACCTTTCTCGCTATCTGTCAATCGTTCGAGGGTTTGTGTAGTGCACAAAAAATGTATTTATAAATAAATTTCGAAACCAGCTTTCAGTATTTTTTTTTCGCTTGCATTTAAAAAATTTCACATGATGACGTCGACTTATACTCGTTGTTGAATTCTTTTGAGTAACATTTCCCAAATTTTGCTTACTAGATACAAGATACATTACATACTTAGGTATTTTTTTTTTTTTGGTTTTTTTTTCAAGTATTTATTTCTTTTTCAATAATTCTAGAAAGAGAGCTATTTAAAGGGCACATTCGGTTAAGCTATAATTATGGTTTTTTTTTTGTTTCTTGTGTGTTAATATTACTCCCTTAATTGTGGATTAAGTATTTAATTTAGAAACAAAGAATCGAAATGAGAGGAAATTAACCAATGAAATGTCATGCAACTAAATTGAAGGTATCAATTCCATTTGTTGATGTGAAACAGTTTGAGAGAGTCATGGAAATTTTACAAAAATATTGTAGCAAATCAGAATGTTTAAGGGAACTTCTCGGACAATTGTCAGTCAAAGTGACACAGTAACATACAAAGTATACACAAAGTTGCAGCAACATTCTTAAGCAAAATGTAGCTTACGAGAGTTTCTCGAAATAAATGCGAAAAATTTTCGACAGTTTTATATTCGTTTTTTAGAATATTTAATGAAGTTTTATTTCAAATTTTTTTACTGGGAAATTTGACCCCCATTTCATTTCTAACATTCCACTTTCCTTAGCAACAATGTTGCCGCAACATTTTTGAAATTTATGTACTAAAAATGTTTCACATCAAAATCCCATAGCTTTGTCACTGGCTGAAGGTTTGGGTTCAAATCAAAAACGTTTCAACAAAATCAATTTACAAAATAAATTATTTTTAGGAAAAATCATTTAAAATAACTGAATCAATTTAAAAATTGTTTATCAGCTGGCTATTCTATATGTATGTATGTATATATGTATATGGGCATATCAACTTTCTGCTTCTGATCTAACGGTATTGTATATTTTCCTACAAAGTTTTCCCTTTTTTTTTTAAAGATTTTAATACATTATTTTGCTGTTGCTTGCCTGTCGAAAAATTTCACTAAACTGGGTTAGGGGGTTGTCAAAATGATAATATTTTTTTTTTGGTTTTTTAATAGTTTTTTTTTGTTGTTGTTGTTTGCTTGTTCATCTACAACTAAAGTTTTGCCTCCTTGCATGTATCCGTGACATGCGAAGCTTTTTTGTTTGCTCTATGCGGGGGGCTGTTGTTGTTTAATCAAACTCAAATTCCAGTTTTCAAACCACCGCTGGCAACACGTATGAATATATGTGATGAGGGTGGTGCGCATAGTGCGGCGGTGGTGGTTGAATGGTGGCGCTGCCGGGTCAAGTTGCTGTCGGCGTCATCAAGAACTGCTGCTGCTGATGGTGATGATGATGGTGATGCGGCTGGTGGCTGTGATGAAAATGCTGCTGCTGTTGTTGTTGTTGTTGCTGTGGTGGTTGGTGGTGTAGCTGCGTTTGCTGTTGTTGGCTGCTGCTGCTGCTGTTGTTGTTGCTGCTGTTGTTGCATTTCGCGTTCTAGTTTTTTAGCGAGCAAATCATGCCTTGATTCCATACCCGCTCCTCTGAAAATAATAAAAATACTTCAATTAGTTTAATGGGTCAGAGATTTTGGATAGAGGTGAAAATTATGGTGGTGCAGTATCCACAACATGCTTGCAAATGTGGTGAATGGGTGATAAGAAGCTTGATGAAGTTTGGTGTTTGCTAGGTTAGTTCTCAGCTTAGGCTACAAAAATCAGACCACTAATATTACCATAATTAAAATGCTAGCAAAGACTTTAAATAAAAGCAAGGTTAATGTCTTGTAATCAAACAAAATTGGCTACTTTGTGACTTTGTTCAGTTTATTTTTATAAAGCAAAGACAAATTTTCTTGACTGAATGTTCAAATCTTTAATCTTTAATTAGTTTGTTGTAGTATAATATAGGAAAATGCAAAGATATAGCCAGATTTGAAAACGTTAAAGGGTGACGACTAAGGAACGTTTTTTTTTTTTAGAAAATTAGGATTATTTAAAAATCAAATCAACTTTTCTGAAGTATTTTGGTCCACTTAACGAAAACAGCCATAAAAAGTTATCGAGAAACAATCGTAAATAGTTTTTTCGAGTCTAAAACAATTCTTAAAAAACAGTAATCCAAGGTGCTTGGGAATATAAAGCAAGAAACGGTAAAACTTTTTAAATATCTTAAGTGACCTTATCTTCAATTCCAAAAGAAAATTGAACATTACATGGAAAGTCTCAATGAAGAAGAAAAATGTAAGCGTGAGTACAAAGTACTAATGTATCCGGCAACTGAGAGCTATTATGTGATATGTCGAAAAATTATTAAGGTTCTTCTGAAAAAGATATTTTTCCTCCCAAGCCATACGCCGATGCGATACATTTGGAAACAGGTCTACCTGCCATCTTTCAACACACAATCCAAGCGGATTTTAAATATATACACAAAATCATGTTATTATCAGCTAACAGGTACCCGAAAATTACAGCTTCTGCACTTACAGCGTTGTTATCGCAGTGCTGCCAAAAATGGCCTCAAGGATTAGAAAAAGAAGACCGATTTTGCTTGTGGCTGTCTGATACACACGAAATCATTCGCAGCCAACAACAAAAAGATAGAGCACATATGGGCTAATCCTGCGTTGCGGACGTTACATTTGTACGCAAATTTGCTTGTTAAAATTGACACAGCTCGCGTCCACATTGGTATATTTTAATGATTTTTTTTGCAAAATGCAGTTCTTTGGGAGTACTTTCAAACCCAATTTAAAATAAAAGGTTATCTGTTTCTGAAAAAAAGTTATGCTTGTTTAAAGTTCCGTTGCGGACGTTACAAAAAATGGAAGTCGACCTTGAGGCTTATCTGCATTTCCACATTTTGTAGCAAATTTTGCACAAAAAACCAAAAAAATGTCTGAAAACAAAAAATTAAGTGGAATAAACGACTATTTCAACCCAGCTTTCAAAAGAATGATAAGTTGTCCCGTTCTTAAAATATCTTAATTTTTGGTCTGTTGCGGATGTTACGTTGCGGGCGTTACACTTTTTCCATTAAGCCAAACTGTGTAAAAATTTTTATTTATTATCCGATTGCACACTGGCCGGAATTGCCAAAATTTTGTCATAAAGTCAAAAAGTAAATGTTAGAATATTGGAAAAAAGCTTAATTCCTCTGAAAGATTATAGAACCATGAACTCGAATTGCAGGTTCAAAACATTTTTTGTGCATCCCTGGAATTTTGGCACGGCCCTGTAAATAAGTTTATTTCAACCAAAATTTAATTGCTCTGGTACCATGGCACGACCTGTTCTTTCTAAATTAAAAACAGCTATAAATGTATTGAGCAATTAATGTTTTGAAATGACAAAATGTTGCAAAAGGCATGTAAATTACAAGAAAAAAAAAGAAATTGGGAGCTTTTTTATGTTGTGCGTTTGTTTTTATGTGAGGTTGCTGTGGTATTTTTTAGGCGAAACTAACCTAAATGCCACTTGTTCCGTGGAGTAAAAGTGGGCAGCTCCTCGTTGCTTCTCGCAACTAAAGATGCAATTGTGTCCATTAACATTTATATAATATGGTGTATGTAATACATTTTGCTCGTTTTTGCTTGTTTTCGAAATATTTGATATTGTTGCAGACGGGAACAGTGTATTTTATTATTTTTGGCTAATTTTGCAAAAAAAAAAATATTAAGAAAATCGGTCAATCCCGACTGAAATATACTCTGTAACTGCGACGGTGAATGCTCAGAGTGTATTTTGCTGCTGCAGCTGCACCAGAACGCAACGGAGCTGCAGCGCTGCGACATCGAAATTTCTTTTGCCTATAACTATACTATCGATTGTCCGATCTTTACCATTCCTTTGGCAGATTGCTAAGTAATGTTGATTACTAAATATGTCTAAAAGGTTCGAACCATATATCTTCAAAATTGTGGGAGATGTGACGTTTTTTCGAAATTGCAGGGGTGGGAGGGGGCGTGGCAAAAATTGAAAATAAATTTATTCTGCCTGTGAGTATGTAGTTCATGTCTCTTACATGTCAAACCTCTATCAACTACCATCTCGGAGATCTGTGCGCTCATAACGTCAGAGTTGTATGGGCGGTACTAGTGAGAGTGGTCGGACGTGTCCAAAATTGTGCTCTTTCCTTATTTATGTCACTACTATTAAATGTTCCAAGTTACAGCCTTCTAACTGGGTCGGTCTAATTTATGCCAAAATTTTGGACATTCCGGCCACTGTGGATTGGCTTGAAACTCGGTTTGTAAAGATAAAATTTGAATTTATTTGTGATTTCATTTTTCGATGTGGGAAATACCGATTTTGCTAGTTTGCCCTCGATATTAATCAATTATTAATATTAATATTATTAAAACACAATTTTTGTTACTTTGAGGTTATGTTTTTGTAAACACATATTTCCACCTAAAATTATAAAAAAAATTGTTTGAGTATTTTCATGCCGTTGCGGACGTTACACATTTTGGCATTAATTTTTTTCAGAAACATTTTTTTTCATCAGATTAAAGGGCATAAAAAACTCTGTTATTAAGCCAGTTTGGAAAACCAAATTATTAAAATTGATTCTGTTAAATTAAAAAAAAAAAACATATTTTCCGTTGCGGACGTTACACACAGTAAACCGATTTTTTAGTTTAAATTTTCAATATATATTAGATAAATTACAAATATAATGAGTACCTTAAATGAAAGAAATTAAAACAAATTTTAAGTTTAGCTAAGCTCAAAATACTGAAACGACTGATTTTACCATTTTTTTGACCAATAAAAAAACCCTTTATTTCCAAGAATTAATACAAGCAAGATTTAGGTGTGGGTATGCATCTGCCAAAAACAAACAAACCACCGTAGAACAATATTGCTTACATATTTGTAGCTTGAATATGTATCCCATTATTCCATTAACAAACATTTGGATTTTGGACAACTTTAAATTTCAGCCCTTGGTTTTATATTTTTCGGATTAGCCCATATGCAAGTGCGCCTACCCATTTATTCAAATAAATTTTAAAATTACTGGAATTCAAAGCCATAGGAACCACACTACTTGGAACAGGGTATTTTGCTGTCGGGGCACTCGACCGCAACACTCGTACTTGCTTTTTTATATAGGTTGTTTTACACTAAGAAAATAATGCTAATAGGCAAATTACTTTTTCTTTCCATTTAACTGAGACTTGATCCGACGTAACCGCCAAGACGAGAAAAGTTTAGTGCATTTTATTGCTGTTTGCTTGATCTAAGCGATATTTTTATATAAGTACTTCAGTTATACTACAATATAAATTGTCAGTGCTGATTCAAAAGTTTGGTCCCTTAATTCTAGGTCCCAAGTTAGGCCTCAGAACCTTGATTCTTCTTTTCTTCAAAGAATACTAAATTAACTCACAAAAACTTAACATGACCTTTTAGCTCTATTCGTGAAGTTTCCTTTAATTCACCATTCGTCTTTAAGAAATTTCTTACTTCCAGTTTAGCAATTCATTAGTCCCTAAGTGACTTTTTTATACCAAAATTGTTAATTTGAAACATTAAAATTATAAATTCCAAAGCGCAGAAATACAATTTTCTCTGTCTTAAGTTTCTAGAACAGTTTCAGCGTTACAAAGTTTTACATAACAAAAAGTGAAGTTTCCCCCTTTCTCTAATGGACCATCATCAAGCACCGTAACCTTTATGTCAGTACCCACAAGTTTTACAGGCCATTTTTACGGCTGGACCGACATAGAAATCAAGTTTGTTGTATGCAAAACTTTTCCTCACTTCTTTTCGCATTACTCTCCTGTGCCTTCCCTTTGGCCTAGAAGATGTAAACGATTTAAATTGATTTCAAACAAGCAAACAACTACAAAAAAAAAAACAGCAAACATAATAATAATAAAAAAAGTTAAGAAAATCTACATCAACCTTCAGGATGCGAAGTGATTCTCGTTTAGCCATCTCCTGTGGACACACACACACACACCAGCATGGGGGGCTGAGGGGGAGGTGTGGCACGCGTATGTTTTGAATTTTTTATAAAGTTTTTCTGCTGTTTTATTGTGATCGCTGCTGCTTTTTCTTGCACAAAATTGAAAAAATAAATTTATGTGGTCTTTTAGCATTTTGAAAACGTGCGCCACAACCACACACACGAACACTCAGAGTCAGGGAGAAAGAGAGAGAGAGAGAGGTGATAAGCATAAGAATTATTTAGTGGATTGGGCAAGGCTAAACGGAAGTGTGCATTTAACTAGCGGGTGTCTGAGCCCCAACCGGTATAAGTATATATGTATAACTCTAACTCCCTGACACCCCCGCCTTCTCTCTCTCTCTCTTTTAATATGGGTGTTTGGCTCGTAAAGTCAAGTGCAATAAGACCGCCATAACTTGCTTTTGCTGCCAACTTTTTGTTTGTTATAATTTGTATTTAAATGCTGGCTAAACTCTAGTTAAACTTGGAAGTACCTGAGGTAGAGGAAGGTATGATCGAATTCATAACCATTTTGTATTTAAAACAAGTTACAAAGTTGATCAAGTCCGACTGTAATATACTCTGTACTTGCAGTAGCAGCGCTTCAGACATTTTTTCTGCACTATTTCAAGCCTCTTTGTATGAACTTCGCTAAACGGACTAAAAATAAATGAAGCATACTCGAACTTGGTACGCACAGAAGCAGAGTTAAGGCTCAACTTAGTCTAAGGATCCTTGAATTGCCTGACATGGCGCTGGATAAAGCCAGACCTGGAATAGGCCCTTGGCAAAATATAATTCATATGTTCATTGAAGAGAAATTTTTTTTGTCGAATTTCACACCAAATTGAATGGCCTTCACCCGGCTCAATAAAGTTTGATTAGAAATTAAATAAGTGGCCGTAGTATTTTAGAAGCATTTGCTATATTTAACATTTGTTGAGATTAAGAGGGAGCAAATTGAGAGCACACCTTGAACTGACCCTATTTAGATCAGATTGCAACAAGCAACTATCACTCAAGGATTCAATTGATCGGAAAATTGTAAGATCATCAGCATACATCAACGAACTCTGAGTTACAAAAATGCATGCAAATATCATTAATAAAGTGCTCAGCCCTGTGGAAGTCCCGAAGAAGCCACACAAGGAGTAGAAAGCGAGTTGTTTATTCTAACGGTCTAAGTAAGATTAAATCCAGCACAATAAGGAGGAATGCAACCTAGCTTTAAAAGCTTGGCGATAAGAGCGTTATGACAAACTTTATCAAATGCCTTGGAAAAATCTATATAACTAACTTGACAGCGTTTGTCAAAGGAACTGATGCAATAATCACAGAAGACGCTAAATTAGATGTAGCCGAGCGACCTGGCATAAAACCATATTGGTTTGGGTTAAAGTACAGGGTTGTCCATATTCGACGGACCTATCTGGCAACGCTTATTTCCTTCCAGATTTTTACCATGAGAAGAAGATTACCAAAAATACACGCCACGCGAGCGCTCTGAAATAGTTGAAATTTACATTCAACAGAACAAGTCAATTGTGAAAACTCAACGTGCTTTTAAAAAATTAAAAAATGTATTAAAAAATGTATGAATGGGACCGTAAATAAGCAAAATTGCCGTATTTACGCCACTGAAAATCCTGAGGAGATTCAAGAAGTGCCTCTTCATGACGAAAAAGTCACAGTTTGGTGCGGCGTTAGTGCGAAAACGGTCATTGGGCCGTTTTCTTCCAAAATGAAAATGGCCATGCTGTTACCATCAACCAGGAGCGTTATCGCGACATGATGACCAATTTTGTGATGCCAATTATTCGTCGAAAGCGTATGAGGCAGTTCTGGTTTCAACAAGACGGCGCTCCACCGCACACAAGTCGCATAACAATCGATTTTCTGAAGAAATTGTTTCCGGGCCGTTTGATGTCGAAAAGTGCTGATTTGGACTGGCCACCGCGTTCGCCCGATTTGACGCCGCCCGACTTCTTCTTGTGGGGATATTTGAAGTCAAAGGTTTACGTTAACAAGCCAAGGACCGTAGAAGAGCTCAAGGACAACATTCGTGAAGAAATAGCCGCTATTCCGGCCGAAATGTTGGCGAAATCGATGGAAAATGCTGCAAAAAGGGCACAATACGCCATCAACGCCAGAGGCGGCCATTTGAGAGATATCATATTCAAAAATTAAGTAAACAAATCTACTTGGAACAAATTAAATGATTAAGATTGCCAACCGCCAAATTTTTATTTTTTTCTTTGATTAAAAAAAAAAAAAAAAAAAAAAAAAAGGCGCCCACCCTAGAAAAGGGGGTTTTTTCCTTCCGAACAACCATTGTTTTTGTACCAATTTAAAAAAAAAAGGGCAAATTTAAACAATTTTTAACGTGACAAAACAGAAGTGTATTTCGCGAGCAGCTATATAAACAATAACTAAGCCTAAATAATCTTATTATCTTATGAATGAATAATTCTTTGAAATGTATATTATTTGATTTAAAAATCTTGAGTACATTTTTTTTTTTAAATATTTATTTCTATCGATACGTGACATGTCGAACGTGACATTTTTCCATCATCATATTTATGTGGTTTCTGCTATAATGCGAAGCATAAACTTACAGTTAATTGCATTTGCAAAGTTTCTTATGGTTTCTTATGCATTCTTGTATAGCCCTTTGTACCATCAGAAAGATTTTAGATAGCGAACGCACAGGTAATCTACAGTCACTTTTTTCCAAAAAATTAAGCAAATTTAATGTCAAAATGGGAAACAACGCGACTTACAATTACCCGTTACTAAGCGTCGTGTACAACAAATTTTATCTGGAAGTAATCGGCTAATTTGGAAGAAAATGAAGTCTAAACCAGTTTTAAAGGAATCGCATAAAGTTGCAAGATTGGAGTTTGCCGAAAAACACATTTCATGGACCGATCAATGGAAAAAGTTAATATTATCAGACGAGAAAAAATTTAATCTTGACGGTCCAGATGGTTTTAATTATTACTGGCACGATTTGAAGAAGCCCGAATCCATTTCTACTAAGCGGAACTTTGGAGAAGGTTCGTTAATGATATGGGCTGGTTTTAGTTACTATGGAAGGACCCCCCCCATGTAAAGTGAATGAGCGTATGAACTTGGAAAAGTATATAACCATGTTGGATGAAGTATAAATAAACTTTTTGGATCAGCAAACACCATTTTTGAGCAGGATAACGCTGCCCAGGAGAAGCACATCGATGTTATGAAGTGGCCAGCACGTTCCCCAAATCTAAATCCTATAGAGAACATGTGGGGTAACTTGGCACGACGTCTATATGCTGGTCATCGCAAATTCGAGTCGGTGGAAGAGCTCAGAATTGCTGTAGTCAAGGAATGGGCCAAAATTCCTACTTCAGAGTTTCAAAAGGTGAATTTTTGGAGTGATTTCAAAATCTGGAAGCTGGACTCTCTATTAATCATCATTTTCTTCGACAATAATATGTATATTGTTTTTTGGGATAAAATTTAAATACATGCCTTTAATTGAATTTCGCTGTATAAAAATGTTTTTTTTTGAAAATAATTAGTTTGTTAATCTAACACCTGTTGATTTATAGTATTAAGACATTTGTTGAACTAATATCGTTACTAACTTTATTAATTTAAAAAATTTGATTCATTTTTCATCTAATTTCCCATAAAACATAAAATATCCATGTGCCTTTAATTGAATTTAGCTGAGTTTATCTTAATCTGCCTGCTTAATCTATGTTAATCTGCCTGCTGGTATAAGGGTTCACTCCGGGGTTCGAACCCGCGAAACTTTTTGGGTTCAGGTTCACGGAGCTGGTTCAGAAGGTCGCTGAGTATTAGAGATCAAATTTACGTTGCTCAATTTTAAGCGCTGTTAAGCAATAGTCCGCATTCAGTTTCTTATTGTCCGCATAGAATATCACAGTGGGTAAAACGAGACGGATATATTCCCAAATCCACTCAGAGAGCGTAAGTGTGGGCGAACAACTGTACAATTTTTGACTGAAACGAAGTCGACTCCAGAACCGTTCATATTTTCTAAATTTATATTTGATCATAATGTATAAAATAAGACACACCACAAAGGAAAATGGTCGACTGTACAGCTGTTTCAAGAACCTCTCGGTTTTATCATCAGCAGGCTTTGCCTGCCTTCCAGCAATCTTTCATTATTACTTTTTTTTATAGCATCTACAAAAAATGTAATAGAACATGTTTTTTAAACCGAACACTGTTCAACTTTGGTTCGGAAAGAAAAAATTGTTTTGCTTCGGTTCAGGTTCGTTTCGAACTTCTTAAGAATTCAAGAGTTTTCGACAGTCCTGGTTAAAATACACCAAACTTTTGAATAAAAGGTGGTCCAATTTAATTCAGCTCAAGTTTGGTTATTGAATTATTTCCTCTCTTGAAGTCAAAACTTAGACACTCTTTGCGCAGCTTCCTTAAATTGCTTTTAAATCAGAGGTCGGCAAGGTGAGCTGAGAATTTGCCACTGGAAACTGTGGAAATATTTATATTTATACGCGGTAAGCGAAAAGAAGTCTTTCAAAAGCTTTTCTTCTTTGCATTTAACTTTTTTCTCTACCGCTACCGAGTTAGCAAGCAGAGTCAAAGAACAAAGATCTTTAAAAATTCTTCCCTGACTTTAATTCTGTCGACAGCTCTGCTCACATGGCCGACCCCTCATTTGAATGATGATGCCTAATTTATTCTATTGAAATTACTTTGTTAAGTTAATATTTTTAAAATGTGATTTTACTACACAACAGAAACACATGACAACAATTCTATGGGATATCTCTAAGGTAGAGTCCCCGTTCTGTTTCTTACTTGTTGTTGCTGCTTGGCTGCTAGTTGTTGTTGTTGTAGTTGTTGGTTGTGGTGGCATGCAAAGTAAACGGGCCAAGCTTAACAATAACAATTTGCAATTTTATAAATAGTTAATGGGGTTGTATACGGTTGCCATTTTTTTTGTGCTGGGCATTATAAAATAGGAGCGTGCAATTACTTATGTTACGTTTGCAAAATAATGTATGAAAAAGGAAAAATAAACCAAAAAATAGCAGAGAGTTAGTTTCAAAGCACCGAAGTTTATATACCCTTGCAGATTAAGGAAAAGATTCAAAGTTAACGAAAGGCCACCCAGCTGTTGATTTCTGAATGAAATATAATTAATACCGTGCCTAAAGCTTGGTCATTTTACAACAGATTTTATCCGGTTTGACGCCTAATTAATTGATCTTTAAATTTAAAACAATATTCTGTTGAGAATAATCAATTTTTCTTGTTTTTTAATTTTTTTCGTATTTTTCCAACTTATATAATCTTTATAATGAAAAATTAAGTAACTCTCAAGCTATTTAGTTAATCTACTAAGCAGAGAGAAGCTTGGCTTGGCCCCGTTGAAGGAGCTGTATAGCCAATTTTACATTTCACTAAGCTGACTGCAAGCCCACTAAATTTTTTAAAAGCTTCGTTTAGCGAATTCGAAATGTTTAAAATAATAATACTGTTCTACAGCAAAAAGTATCCTGAACATTTTTAGCCGATTCCTGTGAGCCAGTTCATGCTGATTACGAGTTGGTATGTCAAAGCCATATCTTAGTTTCCGTTTCCAAGATATTCTCGAAAAACTAAATTTCCGACTTCTTGCTGTTCTAGAAATTTTGTAGGCCACACTAAGCATTAATTGCTGATTTCATGAAGCTTATAGGATAGTACACATATCAATGCAACTGAGAAAAATCAAACACACCATATAAGTATTGCCAATGGTGTCAAAATTGACCTTCAAAGTCAAATTTCACTTGATTTACAGCAATTTTATCAACCTAAACCATTTGCTACAAGCCATTCTATTTGTCGGACATTTAGTGGCGCCATATCATCATATAGTTTAACATATGCACTAATTATGGTAGTTTTTTGGCAATTTTGTCAGGACCGCAGGCAAAGTTACAGCCTGTTATATGCCTCTCCTTCTAAGCTTTCCAAATTTGTCTTTGAAACTACACTGAGAAAAAAATCAATCTAATATCAAGACTATAATCTTCTTTCTGAAAAACTTATATAAATGTTAATTATTAATCCGCCGGTACTTGGACTTGAACTGGGTACTTCAGGTGATTAACCACACTGCAATGCCATTTAGCTCGCACCGCTGTTGTCCGTCATTTTACCAGTCGGAGTATACGAACTCAGCACGACGATGTTTCTGCCAGCTGCGCCGAGATTTCTGTCAGCTGAGTTCTTATATAGAAATTGGTTGCAGCAAAAAATTTACGTCCAATACCCGACTGCACTTAGTGGATGCCAAGTAGATGTCAAAAGCTTAATTGGATCGAAAGTGTTGTGGTTTGAGTCCCAGGAGGGGCGAGTTATTTTTTATTTAGTATATCATATAGTTTTTGAACTGTAGCTTTACAGAAAATTGTAGGATAGGTGATAAGTTGCGAGATGATAAATCTTCTTTTTTAAGATTTCTAAGCTCATTTCAAGGTTTTTCAATTTGTTTTTATAAGATTGCAAGATTGTCGAAAAAGAGATTTTCAATCTAGATTTTAGATAGATTTTTTTCTCAGTGTAGGTCTCTTTATAATATCAAAATCCAAAGGAAATGAATTAACCACCGACCAAGATGCTTAGACTGTAGGCCAGAAATCTACCCTCACTCCATAACCAAAGTGTTAGAACCAGGAGGGAATTACAAAAACAGATTCAACTTAAAAAAATAATTCGCATTTTTCGTAGCACACTTTTTGAAGCTTGAAGAAATTTTGTACTTGAACTAAGTGCGATCTTTTCTTAAATTGTTAGGATAACTGTAAGTACGAAATTTTCTTGATTCAAGCACGTTTGTTTTCATTTGAATAATTTCGTTGAATGTTTCGTACTTAATTTAAGTACATCCAAGAACAAAACATACTTGAAATTTCAAGAACACATAAATTCTATACCAATCGATCTAGAACTCTACCGCTCATTTTTTTCTGAGTGTAGGCTCGGTCTGTGTTAAATTCATGACTGAAAAGCATGTAATGGTAGCCATGATTTCAGTACCAGCCCTTTAAAATCAGGGCTGATTCATTTTAATTCAGTACTTGACGGTACTGAAGGGCTACTAAAAGATATCGTTGTACAAAATTTTATTAGGTAAACGTGTCGTATATATTGTTGCTTATAATTATAAATTATACAACAAATATAAGCTTTAGGAATGCTGAGACCTACTTTTTTTTTCTATTTTGCCTCTTTGAGGTCAGCTCTTTTGCTCATATTAGTCAATGCATTTAAAAAATTATGATGAGTATAATATTATAATTTTTTATGTAGCTTTGAAAATTTCTATTAAATATATTAGAGACATTTTCAGTTAGATTTGGGACCTTAAGGACGAATTTAACTGTTATAAGCTTTTCTATATTTGTTTAATGGTTTTGGTGGCATATTTTTTATATTTACTAGACGGTTTAGTTTCAAAGATTTTTATTAATTTAATGAGAACAACAATTAAGCAGCTTGTATGTTAAGCTATTTCAAGATCCTCTCAGGCCTCTTGTTAACCTTGGCTTTAGTTGGAAAATTATATCAATAACAATTTAATAAAATTTAATTTTTATATTTTACCATAGCTTGGGTGTAGCATTACCAAACTGCAAAAGATTACAGAGAAATAAAGCTAACACACAGGACTAAAGATAAGTCCCTAATGCATTTGACATATACAGCCAAAAGTTTGGAAGTTTTTGAATTTTATATAAGGAAAATAAATTACTCTAAGCAACAAGGTCTAGCATATTAAAGGGTTGGGGGTGTTTCTAGATAATATTCGTGTGCTAACAACGAATATGTTTTCGGAAATAGTTTATCGCGTCCATATTATTGCCAATTTGAGGTTAAAGTTGGTTGAAAATGCCTACTTTGAGCGTTTTTAGGTGGGTTTTATGAAGGACCTATAAATTTGTTTTGACTCTCTTTTAAAATCTTTATAAATATCGTATAGTCTTATGTAAATGTTTTCGAACAATTCTATAATATACTACAGCAGGGGAGCCCAGACTGAGCTTACGCCCGCGTGAAGTGAAATACTAATGCAAAAAATATTTATATTTTAAGCAAGAACAACTACTATAAATTTCTGTGTGTGTGTGTGCGCCTTAAATAGCGAAAAGCGCTCGGGCCTCTGCAAGCAAGGTGAGTGCCGACTACGCTAAGCAATTTTGTTGTTGCATCGAAAAGAGAGAGAAAAGAGACTCATATAATGTTGTTGTTGCAGGTCTGAACGCGACAACAACAAAACACAGAGCCCGCATATGAACCTATGAACGAAACCTATACGCCAGCTAGTCCTTTGCGCTATTCAGCAACAAATGCGTGGCACAATTGGAGTGGGCGCTCCTGTTTTACAGAGAACAGATTCGTGTTCAGCAAGCGAACATCATTTAGAACAGAGTACTCCAGCCATAGCTTGCCGAAGTCATGCCTCCCTGTGTGTTAGAGAGAGATTAGGTCACATTTTTGCGTGCTCTTCTTGGGGAACCCTGATCTGGAATCACCAACAACTCTTCAATGTACTAAAAAAGTCTAATTTTGTGGTCTAGTGTAATTTGATTTGAAAAATGTCCCAAAAAATGTTTAAGCTTAGTATACAACTCAACAAAGGAACTGGCAAAACGAAAATTCCGTATAAAAATAGCTCATGAAGCTTTTGACACCAAAGGCCTTTGTTTTGTGATCTATTTTCATATGGAGTTTTTTGTTTTGGCAGTTGCTTTGTTGAGTTGTATACGAATCTAAAAAGTCTTAAAAGCAAAAATTGAAAAAAAAAGTTTATAATTCTTTCAAATCCATGACAAATAATAAATTCCCTCCGCAAGGGTATACAAAATTGGGTAGCGATTTATGAGGGCCAATCCGTTTGGTTGGTGGCTGCGGCACATGCTTCATATAATATTTATGCGATTACTTAAGGGCAAAAGTGGGTTAAGAAAGAAAGAGATAGCTGGTTTTTGGGTGGGGGGATAGACACTACTACTCATATTTTGGTTACTCATATACATACGTCTCTAAAGAGATGATTTTGGTGGTGCTGATTTGGATGAAGTTGGTGGTGCTGTAGTGAGTTAACAACAACGCTAGTGGTGTTGGTGGTGGTGGTGCTGTTGGTGCTGTAGGTCAGTTGCTGCTGCTGCTGCTGTTGCTGATGTTGCTGCTGTGTTGCTGTTGGAGGAGCTGCTGGTGGTGGTGCTGCTGTGACAATCAAATTGGTATTATGCACTTGGCCCAAGTGATCCAAGCCATTGTTCAAGATGAATAAATGTTGCGGCGGTGCTGCCATTGGAGGTGGAGGCGGTGGGGGTGCCACTGCGGCCATGGGTGTTTTGCCATTATTCATATTCATCAGAGTCACATCGTTTATCATTTTGGTTTTGGCATACTCAATGCGTATGGAGCCGCGATCCGAGCTTAGCAAATATTTGCCCTGCAGCTGTTGCATGGCTTGGGCAGCGCTGGGCGCATCTTTGAACTCAATAAAGGCCACCGGATTGCTGGTGGAGCAGCTTAAGCCAGTTCCTGCCGCTGCCATGGCTGTGGTGGTGTCATTGTTCATGGCATTCATGGTGGTCGAGGAGTAGTAGGAAGTTGAAGTTGGTTTGGCAGAGGTCAAAGTTGAAGACAAAGTCAGAGGCATAGAAGTTGTGATTTGGTGCGTACCTTTTGAGTGCATTCGGAGGCGACAAAAGCCAGGCATACTGTGCATAATACATATTTGGTTTGGATATATGCGATATATATACGGTATATAGTAGTAGTAGTAGTCGGTTATCATGTATAATACAAGAGAAGTTGTGATGGTGGGGTGGGATGTGGTGGAGCAACAAATTAACCCAAAAGAGAACGCAAAATTTGGGTTAGTTCGGTCAAAGTAAGTAATTAACATGTGTGGCTTTGTGTGTGTGTGTGTGTTGGGGGTGGTGCCAGAGTGGTGCAAGTCAATTATGTGGGTTGGTGGTGGAGTCTTACCTGGAGAACACCTCCTTCAGCTCATGCTCGGACACAAACTGTCCCAGATTGGCCACAAACAGCGTCGAGCAGGGCGCATTGGCAGCTATCTGTGGGCCATTGGCCGCATGTGCGGCATTATTTGTAGAACCAGCAGGACTCGCCAGCGAAGGGCTGGATAAAAAATGATGATGCGTAGCAGCGGTGCCCGTTTGCGGTTGCGTGGCCGCTGCAGCCGCAGCTCCTCCAGCTCCAGCCGCAGCAGCGGCAGCGGCAGCTGCCATGTGAGCCATAGCAGCTCCAGGATGTATAGCAGTAGCAGTGGTCTGATGATGTGGCGGCATGGTCATTTGAGTCTGCAACAACAACATAATGTTGAAAATATTCTGGGAAACTGTAAGCCGCTGGTACTCACTTGATGCATAGGCTGCTCCATTACTTTGTCTGTATTTAGTCAAAGATAGGAGCGTACGGGCACTTGTGGATGCAGTGCCGGATGCACTAATGTGGCATGCTGCAATGCAGCTGCTCCGGGCAGTTCAGCGGCCGCTGCTGCCGAATAGGCTAACGGATGATGCCATAGCTCGGGTCCGCCCGGAAAGAAGGGACCACCCAGATCTACAGAGTGAAGAGAAGGAGAAAATTGTGGCAGAACTGAGTAAACTTGAGAGTTGTTATCAGTGAGAAAGAGAGAAAGTAAGAGAAAAGATTTAATTTGCATTAAACAAAAAGGTAGATTCTATTGAAAAGGGAAATACGTAAGGTATTTTTTTTATTTTTAATTTAAGTTTGTAAGTTTGTCGTCTAAGTCTTTTGATTATATTTGACAGATTTCTTTGAGGAATGGAAAACAATTGACAAAAGTTGATTTTATTTGTTATTCTAAGTAAGGTGGTTGAGGTACTTGACTGTTTTTCGCTTTGACGCCTAAGCTGACTTGTAGCCGATTCCAAATAAATCTCAATGCAGATTGTTTTGAGCTTTGGGATATTTAAATTTATATTGAGTTTATATATAAATATTTTTGAATTTTCGTTATGCGGGAGAAGTAAAATGGGACTAAGCTGGCTAATCATCTTGTTTTCTTAATCATCTTTGTGCTTTGCCTCGTGTGCTTGAATATGCTTTTAAAGCAAAATGCGAAAACAACCAAACTAAAAAATATGAAATTTGTATTTATTTCATTGTTGCAAAAATTGTAAGAATTTCTAAAACATCATTTCGGAACATCTTTTGTATGGCACAATATTCAATTACACGTCATCTGAGAATCATCCTTTTAAATTTAAAATCAAAATCTCCATCACTAGAATAGAGTATATTAAATTAAAAATGCAAATCCAATTTTATCTCCAAACACCACTCTCCCACTTTTATATCAATTTTTAAAACAAATCAAACTTAAAACTACAGTTTTTGATCGCAAATACCCCACAATGTAAATTGTCTACCAATCTATAATTTTGCAGTTGAAAATATAATGATTTTTTTAACACTTAAGCTCTTCTTTGGTCGGACATATGGGTTATTCTTTATCAACTGGAACGGATTCCATCGGACTTACCATCTTGATTTCCGAAATTAGACCTTGACAATTAGACCTTAAACGTAATTTATGGTTTTGCACAAAAAACTTTGGTTAATTTTAAAAACAATTTGAAATTTTGCAAAACCATAAAATGGAAAAAATTGTTTTCGTTTTTTAATTGATTGCACAGGTTTTGTTTATCGGACAGATCTCGGATTGTTATTGCTTAATACTATTTTACAGAAAGTGGAAGACTGTTTTTTATGAAGCTTAAAAACCGATTCTCAACAATTGGCCTCTGTCGGTTCCGACGAATTAGTAGAATAGGAATCGTAAAACACCTGTTAATGATACTAAAAAGGGAGCAAACGTTCTGGTATCTTTTCGTTCTTAGTTGAAGTAAAAAACACAATGCAAAATGCGTTTTATTTCTAATCATATCTGTTCTTAAAATACCTTTCTGGCTTGAAAACTTTTGTTATGGAGTGAGAGTAGATTTCTGACATACTGTTAAAGTATCTTGGTATTTAGTTAATTTATTTCATTTGGATTTTTTCAGCCTTATTTAATTTGATACACAGGCATATTATCCAAGATCAAATTTGAAATAGATTTAGAATTTAATGGGCTTGAACCAAGAACTTTTGTTTTGTTTTAAGACTGTATTGGGATTGACCCTAGAATGTATTACTTCAATTAAGAATATTTTTATACTCTTGGAGAGGTTATATTGAAATTGTACGGTTTGTGAAACGCACAGAAGGAAGTATCTCCGACTACATAAAGTATATATATTCTTGATCAGCATTACGAGCTGAGTTGATATAGTCATGTCCGTCTGTCCGTCCGTCTGTCCGTCTGTTTCTATGCTATCTCCCTCGTCAGTTTTAAAGCTATCGTAACCAAACTTTGCACGAAGTCTTTTGGTACAAATACGCTGCACATTTGTTGGAACCGGCCGGATCGAATAACTATAGCGTATAGCTGCAATAGGAACGATCGGTTGAATAAGTAGTTTTAGTGAGAAAAACTTTTTTGTTTTCAATGCTATCGCTCCCAAACTTTTCACAGATCAATATTTTATACTACCACACAAATTTGCCAAATTTGATTCAAATCTGATGACTATTGCATAAAGCTGACATAGGAACGATCGGTCCAAAAACTAGTTCTAGTGAGAAAAACATTTTTGTTTTTAATTGTGGAGTCTTTATACTTTCCAGGTATGAATGTTTTCTGTTTCAACACAATGTTGTAGATTTTGATCAAAATCGAATGAATATATCGTTTAGCCATATAACAAACGGGCAGCATATATCATGCTCCAAGGGTATATAAACTTTTGTCGAGCAGAAGTTAGGTTTCCTCAATTTTTTTCTTATTGTTGAAGTAAATCTTACTTAAAGCAAAAATGGTATACTTGAATAAAGTCTTTTCTTACTTTCCGTAAGATCGTTTGATTCAAGTAACAAATTCTTGGTTTTTGTTCTGAGTGTAGCCACAGAATTTTTTGTCTAATGTGTCCAATTTAATTTAAAGGGGAATTCTACATGTTAAAAATTATTTTTGTTTTTTTTTTACATTTTTGAAAATATCGCCCCAAAAGGAGTTTTTTTAATTCGAAATACTTAAGAAGATAAAGCCTATTTTTGTCGACCAATGTCTTCGATAAAACATGCAATTTCAAATCACTTCAAACTTAAAACGCATTTATCTCGAAACCACGTTTTTCGAACTAGCGGCCACGATATATCCAGTTACACTGAACCGAATTAGATGAATCGACGCAGAATTGTCACCATTCTGGTCTGACTCTCAATCATAATTTTAAAAAAATTTGTACTATTTTAAAAAAATCGAATTTAAATCACACATATTTTTTTCGACGGTCCGACCAGAATGGCATCTATACTGATTATAGCCCCGTCTTTAGTTTTAAAAAAATGAACGGTACTTGAACGCCAGCACTGTACCTTTTTTTAGACCCCCCACTGTGACGGCCAGGAATTTTTGGAGCTCGTATCGAAGCAGAAAATTTTTTTTTAGTTTAATCTGTTTGTAACATAATAAAAGCAGCAGAATTGGAAAAACTCTGCGGTTTCAAATAAGATTTTTTTAAAAAAGGACGAAAAACAGCCTCGTCATGGAGAATACCCTAAAAGTAAACACAAAACAGCTGACTGACGTTTGTAACTATTTGCTACAGCTCAACCTAATAGCCTATTCACACTACAGTCCATCTACCGTTTACCGTCTACCGTCAAAGATGGTACGTAAGAACTTGCCGTGCCAAATTTTCTTAAAATATTCCACCGTCAGCTGGGGATGTTCCTATCTCATGCTGTTTCAAGCGATATTTTTGGGTCCACCACTAAATAATAGCCATTCACAACTAAAATATACGCTGTCAACGCTATTTGAATGTCAAAGTGAAAATGCCGCGCAACAGAACACCAAGTGAAATTTGAAAATTTTCGCAAAACTGTTAATTACGTTTATAAAATGCAATGTATTATTTACTTAATGTCATTACATTAACTGCTTCGACTCAAACAGATCAGATGTACTGAACAGATCATAAACATTTCGCATAAGTCCGTATCGCCCAAATCGCACAGTTGTCGGTGGTTTTCTAACACGAATTTCATTTTTCCACCATCTTCTCAACGTTCCGCTAAGATGGACTGTATATATAATATATTTTTCAAAATATTATTTATTCGTTTATTTTATTTATTTCACGCGGATCGGAATAAAAATAACGTTCGAAGTTGAAACCACCGCCGCTCCTTTTCCGACCTTAAGTTCGTTACCAAGATGGGAAATTCCAAAATAGTTCGCATACTTATTTTTTAAGCCGATTTTCAGGTCAATCGGCTGAAAAATAGTGTTTCCAAAACCATTATTTTCAGTCCCACATAACATTTGATTTCTTATTTTTTAAACTTTCCTTACAAATGTATTTTCAAGTTGATCGGATTAAAAATGGTTTCTTCTATTGAAAAATTGCTGGCCATTGTGATTATACCACATGTCAATCAAAAGTTTTCGGTAATTTTCTTGCTTTCCTACTTGTTTAATTATTTTCAAACCAAGATTAAAGAAGATCGGATGAAAAATAGTTTTTTGCCTATCAAAATTTTCCTTAATTTCGTTTGATTCCCCACAAAACCTTTTCGAGCATTTTCACCTAATGGGCTTGAATTTTCAAAAACCAAATGCAAGGCACTGTTCAAATTTCAGGCTGAACGCGGATTTCCAGTCAATAAGGGAGCCGCAATGCGACTGAAAGAGACGCGGCTGAAAATATTTTAGTACGTCAGCAACACGAAATAAACAAAAGCTTTAATAATCAACAAAGCTGAGCTAAACGAACTAGAAAGTTCATACCAGATTTTTTGTGCACACTAGCATGAACTGACTGTGAATACTTTTCGATCAGCCTTAGTTCCCGTCAGTTCATCTTTCACCATATGTGAGCCCTAAGTGAGGACAAAACTTTATACATACTGATTCTTGAAAATCAAGGAAATTCTACTAGATTTGTTGAACCAAATTTATGGAATCACACTTGTTTCTCATGCCATACTGAAAAAACTTTGTGAAATGTAAGTCCCGGCTTAGTTATTTTTCAAAATATTTTCAATGCTTCTTAATCTTTATACATATTTTCGAAGAAAGTATTTTCCCACTATCTTTTGAGTCTATTCAATCAATTGGAAAATCAGCAAAAGGTAACTCAATGGAGTAAATTAGGTCTAGCCTAAGACTTTTTTGCAAATAATTTAATTTCTTTATGCTTTCCATTCCTCAAAATCGGCTGCACTTTGATGTCTTGGCGTGTAAATGCGCGCTATATGCATGTGTTCTCGGTGTAAGTGGAAGTGTGTTTTTCTGTGTGTGTTTACAGGTGATCAAAGTGCATTGGTTGATAGAGTTGTATCCTGGCAAAGTAACAATATTTATAGCGAAATTTGTATAGTACGGGCGTTCGATAACAATTTGATATATATATATTTATAGTATAGAATATATAAGTAGGTAATAGTAATAGTGTGCACTTGAAGCGAGTCTATTTAACATTTCAACTGCTCAATTGTTGGATAGTTCGGTGTGTGTATGTGTGTGTGAGTGTATGTGTCGAGTGTTAGGAGGTGCTTTGAGTACGCCTTCGGTTCGGATTTGGTACCCTTATAAAGTAAGTAATATAAATATTTGTATAATTATTAACTACGGAAACCAAACAAAAAATAAATTGCAGCAGCTGCCAAGTAGAGTATTTTTTTTTTTTTTTTTTTTTGGTATTTTTTTTTTTTTACTTACGTCCAGTGAGTGGGTGCATCAATGCAGGATGTGAGGCTGTTGTCGCTGTATTGGGCTGTGGTTTGGGTTTGCTCACTTTCGTGTTACTCTTGGCGAATTCCAAGCGAATTGTTTGGGGCATATCGGGATCGAAGCGTACACCCTGCTGTAAATGATCAGATCAAAATACAGCGGTTTGTATTTTCCATTTTTTCTCTCTTTTTTTTTTTTAGATATTTTATATTTGAAAAGTCATTCTTAAGAATTTTATTTTTTTTTTTAACTCTGCAATAATTCGCCAAAAATAATTTTGAATGTCGCGTGAAAGTAACGGTACAGAAAAAGAAAAACGAAGGCAACGTTTTTGGAAGGGACATACAATCAAATTGGTAGACTTTTTCTTAGGGCTGTGCTTACAAAACGTTGATTGTATTATTGTTGTTTGTTTAGTGCCTTGGTGTTGAGTTGCCTTGCTCGGTTCGGAGAGGGTAGGGTGGGACGGGAGAGCCGACAAGGATGACGATGCATGGGTAAACCAGGGTAAGTAAAATAATAACAATAAAGAAATGAATGATAAGAGTCTACAACTGCACAAGTAGAGAAGAAGGCTCTTAAGGGGACACTGATCGGCGCTCACTTATTCTTGGAGAAATTATTGTGAACGGAAGGAGTATCAGCACTTTTCTAAATTCCATCTTGTTGGATAAATTAATAAACATGGTGTCCTAATCTAAGTAGAATTTATTCGATAATTATCGAAGACATAGAAGCACTACCCAGGAGGTAAGATTTTTGGTTGGGAAAACAATTTCACAGTGTAAAAATCTTTAATCGTTTGCCAAATGGGACATTTATTGGACAAATAGTAATTTCTCATGCCAACTTTTTTAGTAATTATTACCAAGGAACTTGAATTTTCAGCAGTATTTGAAGGAAACTTGTGTCCAAATTTTAACTTCTTAGCTTCTTCCGTTGGGGCCTTGAGTTAGTTTCCATTTATTTAGCCATACAAACGTTAAGTTTTTTAAGAAAAAAACTTTTTATATCTTTATATCAGTTTTTGTTGTCTTAAACAGGGGTCGGCAGTGTAAGCAGAGAAGTTGCCATTGGCAACTGAGAAAATATTTATATGCTTATAAGCTTATATTTTTACTTTACACTTTGAGCTTGGCCATGAATACAGGTATGACACTCGGCGTAAAATGATTTCCGAGAGCTTTTGATTAAAGCTCTTGCGTACAACATTTCAGATCAGCGCACTGACTACCCAGCGGCGCTAATTGCCATTACAAAATGGGTTACTCCTGCGTTACTTTGCCATCAGTATGAAGGAAATACTCCCATACAATCTGCATTACTTTTCCATGTGCATGGCCGCTTTGTAAACGGGCTGCCGACAACCTGCATTACTAGGTATTAAGGATGTAAGCCAGAGCCGAACTTCCCATTACGAATGCGTACGTTATTTTTAAAATTGTAATGCAGAATGTTCGCAGTCTGTTTGTTTTCGATTACTATCTCTCTAACGAAAATCAGCGATTGTAGTGCCTTACATTTTCAACAGTCGTAATGCATATTTTCGACAGAACACGTTGAGCTCTGCGCCGCTGGGTAATTGAAGACTGAGCAGAGAGAGTCTTAAGGCCGCTTTAGACACAACGGCAGAGAGTGTAGAGCTTAAGTTAGTTGTACATAGTAATCCAGTTGTATCATAATTCCAGCCTTCAAAAATATGCTTAGCTCGAATTCGATGCTCTTTAGCCCCAGAAATGGCTTTCGGTTTTAACAGCTGGGAAAGCTTAGACGTGAGCTGAACTTATGAAAGTGTAAAGCAGTGAGTACAAAAAGCAAGTAAATTGGTGGAAGTCTTTAATGCTCGCCAACACAAGCTCAACTTTCGACTTCAATTCGCCCTTAAATTCTCTAAAATTCGTTTGGTACGTAAGCTGAGGAACTAATAGACATACCTTTAGCTTCTTCTGAAGTAGTTCTGTCTCAGAAATGTAAAGCTTAACCTAAAAAAAAAACAGAATATACAATAAGTATAAGGTAGTCTCGTGGCTGCGAGCTGATCGTTTTGTCCCTTAGTCAGTGCGCTGCTTGTTGACGAGGAAGGTTGGTGCGGACGAATTTTTCTTAAGCTTTAACCCTTACGAGCACAAAATTATTCAAGATTATAATATATTTTAGAATTAAGAACAAAATATATCTGTTCAAAATCAAAAACAAGATTAATTGACAATTCCAAATTATTAAAAATAAAACTATAAAAACAAATTAATCTATAAAATAAAATTATAAAAACTAATTCACCTCTTTGTATTACAATAGGCTATTTTAAACCCCACGGACCTGTTCAGGGTTAATCAACATATTTTATTGCCGTTTCGTTCACACTCACTATACTTTGTGCTTTTCACTCGCACTTATTGCTAGCATACGCTAAGGGACAGCTTTTGCCGACGAGACTACCTTATACTTATTGTATCATGGAGCAGAGTTCCCTAACGATAGCCTCGGGGGCACGAACTTACTTGCCAATTCTTACCGAATGCTTGCCGAAGTCAATCTTCACTGTGTGTTAGAGAGAGACAGACAGTCACGTTTTCGCGCTCTCTGCTTGGGGAACCCTGCGATAGAGATCTCGAATATCCTCTCGCCGCTCTGCTCAATGGCAAAATACGCACAAAACTTAAAGTTGTATAAAGTTATTTCTAAAGCTCTGGCTTGTGGAAAGAGTTAAAGTGCTGAAATTTCCGCTCTTCATCTCTCTCCTACAAGCAAGAGCTTTTCAAAAACTCCCTGAAGTTAGGTCGAGATTTACACGATTAAGCAAACTTTACAAAGTTTTCTAAGTGGGCTGAAAAATCAAGCGAATTCTTCCAGATTTGTTGAACAAAATGTATAGAGAATCACACTTCCCTCTAGTACGGCTGGGGTCAGTCGGTCTATATTCGTTAACCCAGAGTTGCTCTTTGTACGGTGATGAGTCGTGACGCCTGTCAAAATTGTAGGAGAGAAGAGAGAGAAAGAGGCGTACTCTCTAATTTTTTTCTATGAGAGAGCGTGTGCAAAGAATAGGAAAGGATTTGAAAAAAATGTATATCAATCCTCGAACACCCTATCAGCAAAATATTTCACAACATGCCAGTGAAATCCATTGCCATCAAGAGAGAAACATCTCTCTTGGGTTGAAAGAGCGTCGCTTACATCGCCCCATGCATGGCATTGGGTAGAACGAGCGTGGCTTATATCACCCCTTCCATGGCATTGGATCGGAAGAGCATCGCTTATGTCGCTCCATACATGAAATTGGGTTGAAAGAGCGTCGCTTATATCACCCCTTCCAAGACATTGGGTCGAACAAGCGTCGCTTATTTTGCTTCTCTGCATGACATTGGGTCGAACGAGTGTCGATAAAGTCGTACCATGTCATTGAGGCGAACGAGCGTCGTTTACGTAGCTTCTCTGCATTGGGTCGACCTAGCGTGCCTATAGAGTCGTTAACGTATTGAGCGGACATCCGCTTGCAAAATACGTCAGTCGAGCCCATTGTGAGGGAAATAAGCGTGCGTCAACGACAGTCACAATATCGTCAACGGAACGTTGATATAGCGTCGGTCGGCCGTACTAGAGGGTTGTGTCTCTCGCCTACTTCATGATGTTTGCTTCATCGTCTAAAAAAGTTTTGTACGTACTTTAAATTGTATTTTTTAAATTTAAACTAAGAAAATTCCAGCCACCCTGAGTAAGATCTAAATATTTGTTGTTGCGACTTCGTTAAAAGACGTTTTCTGTTCGCAGTTTAGTTAAGTTGAGTTTTTCTAAGAAACGTTAGCGATCGGAGGCGTTTCAAAGGCTTTCCCTGAAATTTAGAGCCGACTAGGATTTATAGTGCTTCAGGGTTGGTGAGAGGGTAAAGAGCGGGTATATATATTTCACATGCACCAGCGACTTGATATCCAGGCGTTTGTTTTGGGTGCTTCTTCTTTGCCTTGCAGTTGGTTTTTGCCACAGATGGAGAGTGTGATGAGTGTAAAAGTGTGTGTGTGTGTGTGTGTGTGTGTGAGGGAGACGGGTATAGTTTCTTAGAGCGAGAGAGATGCAATACCAAAAACAATAAAATAGAGGGAAATCAATACAGAGAGAGAGAGAGAGAGACATAGAGTGAAGTTCTTTCAAATGCAAGCTCGTGTTGTAGTTGTAGATTGTTGTTGTTGCTGTTGTTGTAGTTGTGGGGTGATACGAAATATGGAGCAGCAAGAGGGCCTAACAGTAAGCCAGGCAATACGAGTACAAGTATTTTCTTTTGGGTGCTTTACAACTTAAGTGGAACGCCGAGAAGTTTTTTTTTTTTTTTTGTTTTCAAATTGCCAGGCACAATTTTTGCTAAAAAATTATTTGGTGTTCTTGGATTTAATGTAAGGTTTTCGTAGGAGTATATAAATTTAGCTGTATATATTTACCTGCAGATCCTGTTTAGCTGCCTCGGCTCCAGCTCTTGTATGGAATGTTACAAAACCCACCGGCTGAGGGGAAGCAATATTTTTTATCCACTGAGAGAGAAGTATAAATATTTTCCACTTACCGAAGCAGTTTTGCCATTTTTACTAGTCACTTTTAATAGAGATCCTTCGTAGCCCTTTTTGCCAAAACAAAATGTCATTTAAATTTCAACACTTTTGCTTCAGTTTTTGTATTAAAACTCACCTCATAGGCTCTGAATAGCAAGTAAAGTTCACGCGGCTTGGCATCCATGGGCAAACCGCTGACGAAAAGTGTGCGCACCTTTAAGTAAACAGAGGAAAACCGAAAAACATGAGCTTAGTTTGCAATTTACACCATAAACCAATTTTCTATGATTGTATAATTAAGTTAAAGCTGTCACGTGGCAAACTCGACCACCTTCAACCTCAATTTTCAACTTCAAATGTTTGAAAAGGAGTCGCACCCACACCCCAACCTGAAAAGTTCACGACACCAGAGACAACTCACACAAACACACAACACATTCTGATAATGAAACCGAATAGAATAAGCGCCATAAACGCTGAATTCATTATGGCAACGGGGCCGACGTGATGCCAAGGATGAGGAGAGTGAGGTTTTGGCAGTTGCCTAATGAGTCCCGTCGAGCTAAAATGTTTTTTTTTTTTTATATTTTTAACACCTAGGCGAAAGTGTTGCTAACATATAACAAAATGTAGCAGAAATGAGTTGCTTTATACAAAAGTGTGAGGATTTAGTTTGGTTAGCGGTTTTCAATGTCGTGGCTAAATATGTTAAGTAAAATGTTCATTACAGAAATTAAAAGTGGACGTTGTAAGAACCCTCAAGGATTATTTTTATTTAACTTGAGTTTTGAGTATTGAAAAATTTTGAAATGAATCAAACAACTCACAACTACCACGTTAACAGTTTGACCAAAACTCAATAAGCTAACAATATTAATAATAATGAAACACAGAGAAAATATATACTAAATCTACACGAAAATGTAGGATTGCTACACGTTTTGACCCGGCCTTTGCACCCAGCTATTCTGCATGCGTTTAGTTTTCTCATTTCTGCATGCGGCATGTAGAATCCTATTAAAAAACTATTGTTCTTAAAGCTCAATAATTAAAAAAAAAGTTTGGCTGTCGTGATTAAATATTTTACTAGTATGACTTTTTTGTGACTTTGGGTCAACCTGGCCTTGCTGATACCACCGTTATGTGCTTTTGCTTGCTGAGGGGGGGGCCACAAAATTTAATTTATTTATTACTGGGACATGTGTAGAGTATGATTGCCTGTTCCTTTTCTGTGATTGATAAACTGACTTCCCTTAACCTCTTTCCATTTCACTGCTTCTGCACTAGTTGTTCAGTTGCTTCGACTTTTTTAAAATTCACATTTAAATATTTATAAAAAAAAAAATTAATCTTCCCCAGTGGGACTCGAACCTAGTCCATATTTTACAAACGTTGACTCTATCATCTCTGCTCCATGGGGCATCTCGACAAACTAAATATTTAAGCGTAGCTCTTGAAAATAATATGTATCTCTATGAAACGTTGAATAAGGCAAAGCAAAATGTTGTCCGTTTGTCGTCTTTCTGCACTATCTAAGACCAAAACCCACTAAAAAATGAAAGTCACAGCTCCAGTGACTTAAATGGTGAAAAAGAAGAGTGAAAATAATCACATATTTGAGGAAAACTTTTTAGAACATGTGATATTCCAAAAGAAAGGTATTGGGCCATAGATCACATATGTGTTTAAATTTGGTCCTCATCGCTTAATTCAAAAGAATTTGGAAACAATCTTCATTTTTGAGTTTTAAAATAAAAATTACAAAATAATCTTTAGTTTTGATTTATGAAATAAAAATCCAAAAATTATCATTAAAGTTAATTTTTATCATAAAAATTGAAATTAAGTTATTATAAAATAAAAATTAATCGTTATTTAATAATTTTTTTAATTTAATTTATTTTTATAAATCAAAAAATAATGGTTGAAATGTAGCTTTTTCATAAAAATTGGTAAAACTCACAAGGCAAAAACAAACTAAAAAGGGTTAGGTTCATAAATATGTTTCTATAACATTTTTTTTAGTATTTATAAATTTCCAATAGACGTTAATGCACTCGTGCAGGTTTTTTGTAAGTTTAAATATTTGGAATCCAAGAACCCAAAAATTTTTGACTTAGAACAAAAATATGTAGCTTGCAGATAAACGTATTACTGAATTGTATAATCGTCAAAAGAAACTAATTAATAAAAGCACCTATGATTCTGTACCATGTTCATCTTCTTCCTTTTCTCGGAATTTAAAGATTGATTCAAATTTCTAATGTATTAAAGCTTTGGAAAAACTATCATTGTAAAGAACTTAAAATATCTTATTTCTTGCATAAAATCTTCCTGAGGCACAAGTACCCAGCCAAATAGCCAGAATTAATAAAAGTTTACTGAAATACTTTAATAATATACAGAAAATATCAAGACTCTTAACTTTTATTAGGGCGCGCGCACACTTACATCTGAAAGATAAGCTAATGGCTGACCATGATATTTAAGTATGGCATGGGTATTTGTCAAGGTCACCCTTAAATAATGCTGTCAGTTCATCATTAGCGCACATGTGTGCGCGCGCCCAAAATGATTAAAATTTTGAAGTAATTTCTAATTTAATGTTGTCCGAATTAGCCATAAAACAAAATTATTTCCGAACCCCGATTCGAACCTGAACCTTGGTTTAGCGACCTTCGACAATCATTTAAAAGAAGATAACAGGGAGTAGAAATACCAACAACAAGATCACTAGATGCTGTGTTCTTCCTCCTTCTCTGTAATTCTGTTAAGTTATTGTTTAGTCACTTTCAAGACATTGTTTGGACTCTGTTAAGTCACTGTGAAGTCACTCTTAAGTTTCAGTCAATTGACTGTTTAGTCACTATCTAGTCACTTTTAAGTTACTGTTTACACACTATCAAGTCACTGTTAAGTCACTGTCAAGTCACTGCCGATTCCCTGTCAAGTCGCTGTCAAGTCCGTCAAGTCACTGTTAAGTCACGTCAAGTAGCTGTTTGGTCAGTTTCAAGTCACTGTGAAGTCACTGTTGAGTCACTCCCACTTCCGTCCTCCCACTTTCACACCACTTCTCACCACTTTCTTCCTCGTTTCACCCACTTTCCACAACTTCCCCTCTCCCTTTTCCTCCGTCACGTGACGCTGAAATCAAATTTAACTCCTACTAAAATCTTCAGAACCGAAATTAAAGACTTTTCAGCTAAAAATTTGTGCTGTTTTTGGACTCCTCATTCGCTCATTCGTCATTCTAAAATATATCCATTAATTTAGTTTGTTAAATATATTGAAATTGCCAATTAAAGTTACTTTTGCATAGAAATAAAACCTTGAAGTGGATTTAATCTGGTCTTGGAAATTAGGGAGAGCCTTGCCCATACTATAACTGCCTCACATTCTAGCTACTAAGGCGTCACAACTGCACACTTCGCTTACTTCGACTGCTGACATAGCAAGACCAACACTTTCTAGTTCATAGTTCGATTTTCTCAGCAGCAAACTTAATAAAGCGTATTTGTAAAAATACAGATCTATTTGCATTGTCCTGATTGTTTTTACACAAATGCAAATATGAATCGACTTTGTCTTCACTTTCAGATTAAGTATTTTGTGTCAGAGCTGCTTCACTCAATAAGTTGCATTTGAATAGAAATGGTTACAATTCTTGGATATTTATCTTTTAAAATAGTTACACAACTGCTTTTCTGTTCAAAGGGTCTTGCCTCAAATGAGTCTTTGAGCCTACTAAAATTTAAATTTTAAATTTAAATTTAAATTTAAACTGCAGATTGATGCCGCCCCGGGCGGCAAATTTTTAGGGGCGGCAATTTCTGGTGGCGCCGAGTTTCAGGGGCTGCAAGTTTTTGGGGCGGGAAAATAATTACGAAATATATATTGATTATTCTCTTAAATTAATACATAGTGGTATTCCTAAAGGGATT
Source organism: Lordiphosa stackelbergi (assembly GCA_018904235.1). Taxonomy (NCBI): domain Eukaryota; kingdom Metazoa; phylum Arthropoda; class Insecta; order Diptera; family Drosophilidae; genus Lordiphosa; species Lordiphosa stackelbergi. The sequence continues at coordinate 37,360 of JAEIFU010000235.1, read as the reverse complement.
AAAGATCAGTGGTATACAATGGACGGAGTCAAATATGGTGCAGTTTTTAGACCTTGTGTTTGACTTAATCAAAGATGTTGGGGATTCCATATCATCCACTATTTCATCCTGCTTCTTCCTATCAAGCCCTTCCAATATATTGACTATGTTATCAAGGGCGTATACGGGGGGCGCTGATTTGTAGTATGCTTTGGAAAATTTCTTATGAAACAAATGTTGTGTCAACTGAACAATAATTAAAACGAGAAGGCCAAGCTAACTTCGTCTGTGCCGAAGTTTTTATACCCTTGCAAATGTTTTAATACATCAAAGTTTAAGAACGCCAGCATTAAAACAAACAATTTTTCTAAATAAAACCCACTTTTCGACCGCTAGTTCCTATGACAGCTATAAGATATAGTCATCCGATTTTGACCAAAACTTCCAAAATCTTTGTAAAAGCGCATAATATTAATAATTGCTGAAGTGAGACACGTTAAGATTAAAAACCAAAAATTTTTCTCATAAAAAACCCACTTTTCGACCGATAGTTCCTATGACAGCTATAAGATATAGTCATCCGATTTGGACAAAAACTTCCTAATCTATGTGAAAGCGTATAGAAATAATAATTGCTGAAGTGGGAGCCGTTAACATTAAAAACGAAAAAGTTTTTCTCACAAAGACCCACTTTTCAACCGATAGTTCCTATGGCAGCTATAAGATATAGTCATCCGATTTGGACAAAAACTTCCTTATCTATGTGAAAGCGTATAGAATTAATAATTGCTGAAGTGGGAGCCGTTAACATTAAAAAACAAAAAAGTTTTTCTCATTAAATCCCACTTTTCAAACGATAGTTCCTATGGCAGCTATAAGATATAGTCATCCGATTTGGACAAAAACTTCCTAATCTATGTGAAAGCGTATTGAAATAATAATTGCTGAAGTGGGAGCCGTTAACATTAAAAACGAAAAAGTTTTTTCACAAAGACCCACTTTTCAACCGATAGTTCCTAGGCGCTATAGATATAGTCTCGATTTGGACAAAACCCCTAATCTATGTGAAAGCGTATAGAATTAATAATTGCTGAAGTGGGAGCCGTTAACATTAAAAACAAAAAAAGTTTTTCTCACAAAGACCCACTTTTCGACCGATAGTTCCTATGGCAGCTATAAGATATAGTCATCCGATCCGGTCGGTTCCGACATATTAGCAGTGTGCAGTAAAAAGAAGACTCTGTGCAAAGTTTCAGCTCGATAGCTTTAAAACTGAGAGACTAGTTTGCGTAGAAACAGACAGACAGACGGACAGACGGACGGACAGACGGACAGACGGACAGACAGACGGGACGGACAAAGCTCAATCGACTCAGCTCGTCGTCCTGATCAAGAATATATATAGTTTATAGGGTCGGAAATGAATATTTCTATGCGTTGCAAACTTCTGGGCAAAATTATAATACCCTTTGCAAGGGTATAAACGAGAAAGGCAAAGCTAACTTCGTCTGTACCGAAGTTTTGATACACTTGAAATAGCTTGTCACAACGGTTAGCGACTTCGACCAAACTTCGCAGATCAGCCTAAAAACATTACATATTACCCATGACCGTGTTTGAGAGCGATAATATTGAGAACAAACCAGTTTTTCTCACTAAAACCCATTTTTCGAACGAACATTTGTATGGCAGCTACAAGAAGTAGTCATCCAATCCGGTCAGTAAAAAGAAGACTCTGTGCAAAGTTTCAGCTCGATAGCTCCAAAACTGAGGGACTAGTTCGCGTAGAAACAGACAGACGGACAGACGGACGGACAAAGCTTAATCGACTCAGCTCGTCATGCTGATCAAGAATATATATACTTTATGTGGTCGGAGATGATTCCTTCTATGCGTTGCAAACTTCTGGGCAAAATTATAAAATACACATTTTCCATATTAAAAAACCAATATTTCCACCTTTGAGCAAAATTAGAAATTGTTTTCAGATATATTCAATCAATACAGAATGAGTTGTATAACCTTTGTTACAAAAAAAAAAAATTTATAGTGCCAATTATATAAGACCAATTTACAAACACCAAAAATATTTCACGTTAATTCGTCAAAGTTCGCGATCCACGTTTTCGGATATTTCCATTTTTCGGTTTACAATACCATAGTGGACTACTTTCGATTTCTTAGGTCATAATGGCGCCCAAAGAGCAGTACGTAGTAGTCCAACTCGTCCAATAATATCAGCCACCAGATGAAACCTCTGCAGGCAGACTACAATGAAAGCTAATTCGAAACGCATTTGATATCAAACCAAATAACTATGTTCGACCTCGAAATAATTTTTATTTCGGTCCATCGAAGTCAATTTTTGTTTAAATTTTGGTTAAGGAGGTATGTAAAAAACGATTCCGCGGCATTTGCGAAAAAATTTTCGCCTGCGGCGCATTCTTCTTATATACCCCACAGTTAAAGAAAATTGACCAATATTACTTAACAATGTCTATGATAGCAACTTCAACAAAATAATACACCTCGAACAATTTAGGTTTTTGTTATCCCTAATCAAAATCCTGCGTACGTCCCTTCATGTTACAGAGAAGCATTTATACAGAGAATAAGACTAACTTAATTTTAGAAAGAAGTTTAAAATGTAGAGCGATTCAAAAAGGAAAAGGCGGCAAAGTCGACTTCCGCCCCGGGCGGCATAACCACACGCTATGCCACTGAAGTTATACCTCATGTTTGTCGCCAAGTTTTAAATTTTGCATTATATTTGTGCATTGTGCATTGGATCATCTAGAGTTCTAACTAGATTTTCTAATAAGATAATGAAATCTCTCGAAGTTCTGTGGCAACGACGATTTTTCAAGAGATTTACAAACGAATCGTCGGCAAAATCTCTAGAGATTTCAGTGGCACCCCCGATAATGGATTATTTATGAATTTTTTTTGTCTAAATACCTTTGTCCACGATTGTATATAAATGTATATATAGATCAGAAATTTTTATGCGAAAAATTAATCGCGAATATCGGGCGCACATCAATCTCGGCCGTTCTAGAATGCTATTTCGAATGGAACAAAGTTGAGTCCAAAAAAAGTAACAGTTTAAGCTCGGCAAGGCAAAACCCGGGATCAAAATGTTGATCCCTGACGGGCTCAATTCAAGTCGTTCCGGGATCAACCCATTATTAATCCCGTTTTGGATTAAGTTGATCCCGAATGGGTCAAGTTTTTGGTTCAGTGTAAGTTAATTTTAAGGGTGTTAAAAAAAATTCGTTGAGCGCAAACAGCGTTCACATTTATATTAGCAAAACCATTTGATGGGGTAGCAGGATTGTTATTTTTTTCACCAGGACCTTGCTTTGCCTTTGTGTGTGTGTATGTTGAGTTAAAATTAAAACGTGTTCTATCAGGCAATCTACCTTTTGTAACCTAGCTTGGGGAGTAAATTTTCAAAGTTTCTCTGCATAAAAATAGGGATACAAAAGCAACATGTAAGGCGAATTGACAAAATTCGTCTGCTATTGAAATTACTTAAAAAGTGAATTCCTTTAAAATAAGCTACTTAATAAATGAGAACTAAGCCGGGAAACTTAATTAGAAATGCAATTATTAAATGCCTGGTGGAAGAAGCAGCTGACTCTTGCAGTTAAAACCACAAAAGTCAGTCAGCTTAAGCCAAATCAGGCATAGACGTGAGTCCACCTCTTCCCCCTCCATCTCTCTCTTTGCTCTTGTGGGCAATGCGGATGGAGATTCAGCATTTTGGCAAACATAAACACAAAACACGAAACCAACTACGATTTTAGTTTACATATGCAGTGACATTATATAGGAGTTTGAGGTTGAGTTGGAGTTGGACTTGGACTTGGAGTTGTTGTCTAAACTCTATTTTGTTTGCCAAAATCCATTTAAATACAGCAAAATGTGTTTGTTGTTGGCTGGCCAACCTTGCAACTTGGCTCTGATTTTGGCTTTCAGCTTCCTGTCGCTCCCTCTCTCGTTGTTGTGGTTTGCTATGCCTGTTGCCAAGAAGTGCCCACCCCTCCCCTTTCTGTCTGTCCTGCTGTTTGTGTTTTTGCCGCAATGTGTTTCTCCATCTGCAATTTGTGTTCTGGTTGCCAAAGTTGGAGTTTATATTCTCTGTTCTCTAACTTGGTTTATAATTATGGCAGCCAAAAAGCATTTCGTTTCTGTTTCCTCTTAATAATTTTGTGTCACATAAAGTATACACAAACTTCAACCCGTCAACCTTGTCTAGTACCACATTGCCACATAGATAAATCACTCAATAGTCAAGTGTTGATTTACAATAATTAAGCGTAGCACTTACATCGATGCATTTTTGGGTGGGCGTGGCAAACCTTGTCGAAAAGGCATACAATTTGCCGGCTTGCGCTTGTAAGTTGTCCAAGTCTGTGCCAAAAGTTTTTGCCTTTCAAAAAAAATTACGCATTTGCATAGTTGCTATTTGTTGTTTGCTGTTGCGTGTCAACGCCAACGTCAAACGTTTTAAGCTGATTTGTTGTTGATTTTTATCGCTTGGCGGCATTTTGCACAAAAGCATTTACAAACACATTTTCAACTATAAATAGTTGGCAATTAAATTGCATTCAATATGCTAAGTGGTGGTGGGGGGCGGGATATATGTGGCCTGACCAGAAGTTGCCTCTGTTATTTCACATGACCCAAAAATTAAGGCCTTAAATGTAGATTTTGGGAAAATTCACAAACATTTGGAAATTTTTAGATTGTTTCAAGTCGCTGCTGCACTTTTTGAGCAGCATTGCTTTCCGCTGGTCAGCTGATAAGTCATTAACCTAAGTAGAACAAGTAAGAAAGTCGGTTAAGATCGAATATAATATTCCCTGTACCTGCAGTAGCAAGAAGCTTTTTTTGGGCATAACTTGACCAATATATGGCTCCACAACTTTGCTTTGAACAAAGCTAGTTGAGGGATTTTCCAAATTGATCAATAGATGGCGCCACTACTGCGAGCATTTGGCAACCCAGCGCTGCAGCAGCGAATTTCCCGATCTTTATCATTATTTTGACAAAATTGATGAATAATCTTGATTCCTAAACATCCCTTAAAGGTACGAACTATCTACCTACAATACTGTGGGAGATATAACGTTCTTTCTAAATTGTGGAGAGCGGGAGCTGGAATGGCAAAAATTGAAAATAAGCTTGATTTGTGCGCAAGTATAAGAAGTATACATATGTATGTCCCATGCACGTCAAACCTTAATCTCTTACCTTCTCTGAGATCTGAGCACAAACTTATTAAATTTTGGAGCAAAATTAAGGCCGCACTTTGTTTTTTCAGCTTAGCATAAAAACAGCGGAGCTAGAAAACTTTGCGATTACCGTTTGTTATATTTTCGTTATTTAACTTCAACAAAAAAAAAACACATAGTTTCGATCCTTTTTTCTGTCGGATTTATGTCGTTCAAAACGAAATATTTAGACCGATATTGACATAATTTCGATTCCAAATGTACTGGGCGAAATAAATTCGTCGGAATTCTGTCGCCAGGCCCTTTAGTAGGTGTATCCTGCAAACCAACCATCTCAGTATCATCAGCAATCTTTGCCTCTAATTGCCAGTGCTGCCATAATCGTTTGGGAATTTCTAAACGAATTGACAACAAAAACCGGCACCATGAAAACAGCGCTAAGCTAACCAGTACCAAAGACATTAGAATATGAAGATGAGTAACGCCATACGATTTTTTTGCACACGATTTTTGTCCCCTGGCTTTTGAATCTGGCTTTTCGCTCTTTTGAAATTTTGTCCAGAAGTCAGAGAGAGAGAGCGCTCTAGAGCCAGCCGCGTTTTTGTCCGCATACAGCGACAGCCGACGACTGTAAGTGTGCACACGTATTCTCAAGCATTGCTCACACAAGCAAGCGCATTCTATTTTTAGATTTTTACGCTCTCAACTTTGTGTGAGCGGAGAGAGCGTGATTTTCAAGGCCATCAAAAAAACAGCTGCATATTGCAAAACCATTGTATGGGCGTTCGGCATCTTAGAGATTATATTGGTCTTTGCCAGTACCCTTTGTATGTGTGTGTGTCCCCGATTTGGCCTTACTATGTGAGTGAGAGAGATTTCCTCTAGAGCTGGAGAAAGATCGATGTCTACGTACATCGATGTTTTCGATGTTTCAGCAGTAAAACATCGATGAAACATCGATTTTTATTTAAATTTTAAGAGTCTGGTGAGATTAAATTGAAAATCAATAGAGAATGCATTTAATATAAATAAAGTTGATAAATCATAAGACCAATGTTCCTTCTAGGGTTCTACAATAGATCAAATATTTCGTTTTCAGTATTTTTAAAATTATTTTAATTTTCATAAAGCAACATTAAACGCTCAAAATTCTTTAAATTTAACGACCAGCGTCCGACAGAGTCTGTCCTGCTTTACTGAATGTCTTTTCAGTAGCTGTGGATGTAGCCGGAATATATAAATATTTTTTAGCCACATGTTTTTGTGGACTCAGACAGCTTGGACAGACTTAAGTTCACTTTCCATTTTTTGTGTTTCTCTCATATTAGTGGAATAATTAGTGAAATAGTGGCATATTTTCTTCCAGAAACTGTGGCACCCTTCTTTAAGAGTTAAATATTTCAGACATTTCTTGTAAAGTTTCTATTTGGGGGCTTTTGGAGTTGCTTAGAGTTTGGAGTAAAGTTGTGGATTAATGGTCAGACAGAAGAAAAATTCGCTTTTTCATTAAATATAAACTATTCCACCGAAAGGCGACTTTTCGAATAATGCCATACAAATTTTTTGTAGTTTGGACTGTTTTACTTTTTCATTGGTCACTTTCTTTAATAACTGACAATTCACTTACATTTGAAAATCACGCCGCTAAGGCAGGGAAGTCGAACTCAGAAAGGAATTCAAATCATGGAAAATTTGTGAGTTTTAATAAATCGAACGTTTTTTTGACCATAAACCACATTCATATATAATAGCGTTTGGTCCAATCACATTTTTTGGATAGTTGCATATGTCATCTGGACAGAACCGAAAATTGTTCATCTTACCTTTTTAATGGACGCCAAGTAAATTTGATAAGAAAATAGCGTGGCCGAGTCTTGTTTATGTAGGGTTTGCGAAAACATCGATTGTGAAAAAATATCATCAATGTCTTAGATAAAAACATCGATGCATCGATGTTACCATCGATGTTTCTCCAGCTCTAATTTCCTCCCCACTTCTAACACAGTGAACATTAGTTTGAGTGCAGAAGCTGGCATAATATTAAAGGTTTGATTATCATAAAGGTCATCAAAGCAAACACATTTTGAAACAAAACTCTAAAGACCCCACGTTATTCCAAAGTCCTTTTTGCGAATTAACCAAAATAGTTTATTATAAATGAACTGAAAATTAAAAAAGTTTGGCCGTACTTTATAAAACTTTATCAGCTGATAAATCATTTAAATCTTAAAAAATATCATTATTAAAATAAAATTTATCTTTTTCAAAGTTGATAGTTAGCGACCTTTCCAAATCGTAGAATTTGAGTATTGCGGGCTCGAGGTCAAATAAAACACACACATTGATAAGAACGGTAAAACAACAGATAAAAATAAACAACAACCCAAAACTAACAAGTCGCTCATATATATACCACAGATTTCAGAACGTTTCGCCCATTCTGACTGCTACAATAAACAAGAAATACAGCTAGCCCACAAACCGAATAACACAATGCAAAACTTTTTCAATAAGATGAAATCCAAAATAGCCACAGCCGATAGGAGTGAATGTGATATATAAGATTCCATGTAATGGAAATGCAGAAAACACCTGCAACAAATTGTACATTGGTACAACAAAATCGAAACTTAGAACTAGGATATCTCAACACAAATCAGACGACAAAGTCAGACATCAAATAACCATACAAAAAACGGCGCTTGCGACACACTGTACGGAGAGCACACACTCGCCGAATTTTGAAGCAACAACAATCCTACAGCAAAAAAACCACTACAGCAAACGCTTCACTCTAGAGCAGTGGTGCCCAAACGCACACTATCAAGCTTTGCGATGGTGTGTGTAGCAGCGAAACACGAAGTAAACATCATTATGTCAAGCATGGGCTACAAGCAAAGAAATAAATATATGTGCGTGCTATTTATAGAATGCTTGTGTCGGCTGCGACGCCGGCAGCATTTTCAGTTCCTATCCCGTGGGACAGACCATAGGCGTTTTGTGCACCACTGCTCTAGAGATGTTATATATTATTGACACACACTATGACAAAAGGCTTAACTACAAATCGTACCTATACAGACACTTGCTGACTAAATAATAACTCAGTATCCAACTCCACGACGAACGGAACAGACGTGTAAAATAATGTATGTAAAAACGTTTTGAGAAAATCAGTGTTACATTGTAATTGAAAATTGTTTTTGTAGTGTCCCTGAAGATGGTTGCCGAGGATCAACCGAAATATATTGGAAAAACAACATACACATCTGTGTGTTTTACTTGAACTCGAGCCCGCAATACTTAAGTTCTATTATCTTTTTCCATTTCAAGTAAACATTTAAAATATCACTTGCAAAATATTAAAAATTTTTTAATATGAATATGATTTTTTAAATATCAGTGTTACAAGTTTTGAATCCAACTTAAATTTTATTTGTCAAAAATGAAAATCAATAGTAAAAAATATTAACATTTTAAGTGGTTACAGACAGATTGGTCAAGTATTTGACTTTTAATGAACATCGCAAGCTCTTCGTATTCAGCATTTGCTGAGCTCATTTTAATCCATCAATATTACGCTGGTTCTAGGTCTCGTTATGTTTGCACATAACTTCAAAAAGCAGGAATACAACACACCACAAAGGAGGCTAGTCAGTCATACAGCTAATTCAATGGTATCTCTACCAAATCTTCAGTGACCTTTGCCTACCTGTACTGACCCCAACGACTCTTACTCCATACCGGAGCTTCCATAATCGTTTGGGATTTCCTAAACGACTTGACAGCAAACATCCAGTAAACACATAAGAACAGTGACTAAGTGTGTTCCCCAATCTTGGCCAAGTTGGCGAACTTCTCAGCATTATTTGAACAAATTAGTAGTGCATATGTTTTGAGTCCTGCAAAATCTGCAATCAATGCTATTTAGCCAAATTTTGAAATTTGAAAATTTGTCAAATTATTTGCCTGTGAGAACTGAGCTTTATATTTGCATTCAGATCAAGTTTATTTTTAATTTTTGCCCCCGCAATTTGGAATAAACGTCATGTCTCCCACAGTTCTGCAGATAGATGTTTCGTAAATTTTATGCATATTTAGTAATCGGTATTATTTATCGATCCGCAAAAGGAATGATGAAGATCGGATGAACGATAGTCGAGTTATAAGGAAAACAAACAATAATGCTGGGTAGCACTGGCCGTAACGACGATGGGCAGCACTTTACAAACCTTATGGGTGCTTTATACAGAGGGGTACAAAGTACATTATAGTAGGGACATTGAGCGATTGTCAAAATTTTTCGATTGATTTTGTAAACAGGATTTTCTATGTCTTCCCGAAACTGATTAATTTGCGCCACGCTAGAGTCTCGCTCAGAGAACTGCTCCTTCTCTTTGTAGTATCTGCCTAGTTGGTTGTACAGGAGACTGCATAGGGCATTCTTTAATTGTTGGTGTAAGTTTTGAAACCTTTTGTGGTTATGTTTCACAATAATTTCTTTGGCTTGTCTCAGCTCTCTAAAGCTTTCCTTTTTTCTAAGCAGACTCTTAAATGAATCAGTTCACTCATTTCATTTCCGTAGCCTTCCGTAACAATTGCTTGTTTTCGCCGCCTAATTTATTCAACAAAGTTCATTTGTCTCTAAGCCAATTTTAAAGTGGATATTTTTGCTCTGCTAGGCTCTCCTTCCACCGTATAATAAAACAAATATCCAATTTGACATTTTGAAAAACTTGCAAGATTTGACCTTCTAGTTTCTAAATATATGATGGCCCTTTTGAGGTCAAGCCAAATTATTTGCATATTTTGTGCCTTTGGTGAATTGCATAAAATTTCCTTTCAGTCTCAATTTAAGTTGATAAGGGAATGCAAAAAGAAATGGAGGAAAAACAAACTCCTACGCTGGCAGCCAATTAAGTCGAGCATTGAGTCAACTAAATGCCTCTAGGCTAAAAGTTGATGTTACAATTTGTTGTTTCTGCTGTTTGTTTGTATATTTATTTAGCTATTCTAGCCTTTTCTTGGCTTTCGGCTAAAATAGCATGGCAAATCTTTAAGTGTGCCGCAACAGAGAGAGGGAGAGCTGAATGAAAGAAAGGGCTGGCTGTTTAACAGAAAACTATTGTTTGGTGTTGTTTTGAAACAAAGTCAGACTCTGGGCCAAATGAGTAAACCGAATGAATGGATGCATGTGGCTGAGACGCCGCATTTTGCATACAAAATGTGCACTGCAGCAACAACTTCAACAACAACTAGAACAAAAGTTGAGATGTTTTGTGCCCTGCATTTTTGCGCCTTTTCTTTTGGTTTTCTTTGGGCAAAACATTGCGAGTCCTGTCGTCTGCCTCTGCTCAATTAAGCCTGGGTGAGATTTTAATCTCTGGGCAATCCTGTTTTTTTTTTTTTATGTTTTGCCCGTGTTCTTTTGAATCTCTAACCATTGTTGGTCTCTCGTTTCGCTCTGCGCTTGTTTATTTATTATCTTTGTCTGCCAACACCAACAATTGTGCGGTAATTAGCGCTTTCTTGTAGCCACTTTCCATTTGATTAAGGGACTTAAATTTCCTTCTTTTTTCTTTTGATTTTAAATCGCTTAATAAGCTTCAACAACAAACGAAGGAAGTCAAAACTAATATTTTAATTGCTAAGCAAACAACTGGCAGACACACACACACACACACACCCATACAGATGCAGAGATAGCTGGGGGATTGGGAAAGTTTGCCATTTGCCTCCTATTCCGTTTTGTGCTTATTTTACAAATTAGCCAAAATTTCAGAGGACAAATTTTGAAACTGAGAGCAACAGAGATGGAGAAAGAGAAACAAATAGCTTAAGGCTAAAGTCACGCCCTCCTCACACCACCCAGGGAATATGCAGCAACTTTTGATTGCAACTTATTTGCCACACACACACACACACACACACTGACTGCCAAAAGTTGGTTTAAAACAAGATAAATTCAGCCAAACATTTTGACAGGGGTTTGCCTTATTAAGATTGCCTCTATGTGCATTAATTTTTGAAATTGCAAGCAAAATTTTCACATTTTAATAATTAAAACTCATTAACACTTTCACTTGGCGTGGCAACTCATCCCCTTTCGCTGGACAAAAAGATTAAATAACAAATGAGCAATGACTTTTTAGTGGGGGGGACAAGTTGGCAGCTGCACACTTTTAGGGAACGCTGTTTGTCAGCTTGTGCGCTTATTAATTATGAAGAAATCTTCCCTTTTTGCCGGTCTAACAGCTGCTTGTAATTTATGAGATTTTTGTAATTGCATGCAACTAAATTTGCAATGAACGCTCTTTCATTAGGACCGGCAGGACGAGGTTCATACTGCCCAAGGCTAGGGAAAAATATGAAAACAATTCCACGTTTGGGCCAAGGTAGCAAAAATGTGTGTTTCCGTCAAATGACAAAACAATGGCGAAATTGGGCCTTGACTTCAAAAAGGTGAACAAAGGCAAGGCGAAATTTGTTTGTTGTGCTCTGCAACAAAACAAATTGCCAGGCAATTTGACAAGTCACATTATTCACAGAGCTTGGAAAAGAGTTTTTATATTTTCTATTCTTGTTGTTTTTTGCAGAATAAGTTGTCGGTCTACGTGGACTCTGACAGCAACAAATTGAACGAGTTGTTAAATGGTAATCGTGGCATTTAATATAAAAGATAAAGCAGGAAAAGAAAATGAATTGCTTAGGTGCAAAGTCTAATCAATTTGTGACAGGAAGTGATTTAAAATGGTCTGCCTTTTGACCAGGTTTTTACCAATTTTTTGTTAAATTTTTATTTTAATATATTTTTAACTTAAATTTTGTTTTGAATTTTCGTAGTAAAGGATGAACCGTATCTCCAAAAACTTTTGGCTAAATTTATGGACGTGATAAGTTTTTCCGAAATTAACTTTTAGTTGAAGTCGTCTCTTGTTAAACTATTCATACAGTCTATTCCTGAGCCCATAGAATTTTTTTGTTCCCAACGATTCCTAAACTATTCGGTTTGAATAGGAAAAAATATGGAATCAACAGTTTCGGCATCTCTAAATTTTTTTCCAAAATTACCAAAAATTTAAGTAATTGAAATAATTATTGAAATAACTAGCTGACCCGGCAAACATTGTTCTGCTCTGCAAATTGTTCCTAGTAAATATTTTGGTGGAATATTTCGGTTGTTAAATCTATATACATAAAAATCTCGTGTCACAGGTTAGTTAGCAAACTCCTCCGAAACGGCTTGACGGATTTTTTTTTGTATTTCACTGTACTCATTCAAAAGGGAGTGTTGAACGCCGACGATGCGCCTGGCGTTAGGCGAATTGAGGTTATTGTAGCCGCAACGTGCATCCATCCACACGATTGTTTAAAATTGTAAAAATTTATGTGGTTCGTTTGGCATTGGCAGCATTGAGCCTACTTTCATACATTTGTTCTTTGATTTTGAAGATTAAATTAAATTGCTGACCATTTGCCGCTGTATTGTGCATTATTTCTGTTGCTTTTAACGAAGTCATTGCAAAGCATGAATTACTATTGGACTTCAAAAACAGGTTTGAATATGAATACGTGCCGATGAGCAAGCTGTTCAATCGTTCTGGCTGGTGGCGTCTCAATTTCCGGTAGTTGCACTTTTCCTGATGCACAACACATCCCGGCGGACTCATTTTGGAATTTGAGAGCATGACATTCTTTGTCCATAATACCAATCAGGACTTTTGGATGAACGGAATATTTAATATCTGGCTCATACTCGAACGAGAGACAAAGGAACGAAACAGATGTAACTAGTCGGTCGATTGTTCTGCGTGTGTTAACATCTGTGTGGCGCGCTTGACTTTGCTCTAATTGTTGTTGTGGACTTCGGAAAGCTCGTGCCTCTTGTGATTGAGAAAAACGCAGCTGCGAGATTCAGACTCGAGTAATTTAATTTATTTCATGTAATTACACAGTGTTACAGCGAAAAAATACTTTCGAAATGACCTAGCACACGCTGTAGAACAGGTCGAGTTTTGGGCAAATATTAACGGTCGATGAATACTGTTAACTAGCATAAAGATAAAGTGAGCTATACTAAAAGTGTAAGTGGCTATTATTTTTTGTTAATGAACTGAAATTCGCTTACAAAAAGAAGCAGCGCTCAGCAGGCAGGCACGGTTAAGGCTTTTGAGAAGCTGATTGCTCTCATGGTGCAAGCCTTGGCCATTGGCGTGAATAGCGAAATGTGTCCCGGCCCTGCAGGCCAGTCGTGGGAATATCTGGTCAAATGCAGAGAATTTAGCTGTGGGTTCTATATAAAAATAAAACCGTTTAATATCTAAGAAATTACTTTTCAAGCCCACAAATAAGGCCCAATGATAACTGCATAACCATGTTTGTAATAATACAGAACCGCGATAAAATACCATGGATGACCAATGATGAAGAATATAAAAACCACTATAGCAGGATGGACGAACCATTAAATACCAAAGAAGAACCAAAGAGCACCACGCAAAGTTAAAATGAGAAGAAAGTGACATCATCTTGCACCAAAGCAGTAATTCGTAGCCCGCTTGGGCATCGACCCGTTATTCTGTCTAAAAATCAATGCGCAATAAAATACTCGGTGGACTCAGCGCATTATAAATTGCCTCCTTTTGAGGCGAGAACCTGCTCAATCTGACGTCGCAACAAGTTTAATAAGCTCGCTTTGAAGAGAGTTAAAACAACTGAGTCCAAGCGTGTCGACGTCAGCCCGCATAAGCAGACAGCACATTAAGTGCAATGTGGGCGACTTTGACTCGCTTATAAGGATGGTTTTAGCTGTTTGGCTCAATAGGTAACATTACTGGAGAGCGTTAATCTTGGCCCAGAAATCGAGAAACATGAAAGTTTATATATATTTGAATTTTAAGTATTTAAAAAGATTATTTGAATCTGGCGCCAATCAAAACTGAGTTTACTTTTAGGGCCCTTATGTTAAAGCAAACAAAAATATGTTGGCATATAAAAAAAATACTAGATTGTCGATGCGTACTCAGAAAAACGCGCATAACTTCGACAAAGGGTATCCAAATTCATTGGGACAACAACCATTCAACTTAGAATTAAATGGGCTTGTATAATAAAATTTAAGAAAAAATAGCATAGAATAAAATAGTTAAACCAGTGATGGCCAAAGTACAAAGTTACAAGTTGAAAATGCCAGATCTGTAAGCGGCATTTCTCAGCCATCGCATTAAATTAGTCAAACCATTGATTAAATTGTTTTAGATTCCTCTCGTCGCTATCGGAATTGATAAAGTAATGAACAATCGGATGGTTCATTCGCGAGTTAAGTCTATTGATTTGAGGTAAAATAGCAAAAAGCGGTTTTGGGCCATAACTTCAGATTTTGGGGGTGTTAGGAAAAAACCAAGTATGAGGAAATGCCATACTCGACTGGTCCAACAATATGTACTGGGTCTCGTAAAAGTATTGTGTTGCAGGCAACAGCAAGTACAGCAAATGCGACTTTGTAAAGTAAACTTTAAAGCAAAGGAATTCTGAGAAAATTTTTTGAATTCTATTAAAATAATAATTTCCTAGTTTCTTAACTAAAAATTGCTGCTTATCTACATCAGAAGGTAAACATGGTACAAAATCATTAAGTTTTTTAAGTTTCTTTATAAATTCATTTTGACGGTTATACAATACAGATACATGTTTCTTTGCAAGCTGTTCTTATTCAAAGATTTAAAAATAACAAAATGGAAAAACTTTACCTTTGTAGCATTTGGAAAAATATGTAAACGATCATTTTTGTGAACCGTACTCTTTTTGACTGTTTTTTGCTCGGATTCGAATTAAACTTCTGAAAAGCAAATCGGTTCCACCAGTTTTGCCGCCCTGGTCTAGATATTCCAAACTAGTTCAATAGGAGTGTTGGGTTGATCATGAGTGAGTAAAAAAATGGAGTTGTTCACTAAACTGAACAAATAAACATCGTTTGTTTTCTTTTGTTCCCTGCGACTTGTTCAGTGAAATTTGTTGTCTGTTGCTCAGTTGTTCAGTTAGAGATGATCAGTCTCACTTGCTCAGTGATTTGTTCAGTCTCTATTGCTCAGTGAATTGTTCCGTGACTTTTTTAGTCACTCTTTTGCTCAGTCATTTGCTCATTGACTGATCACTAAGTTCAGTCAATCTGAAGACAACAACTGTTAAGTTAATATATGCTGTTATGTGTAATTTCTCAATGTACTTTTGTGGATAATAAAGTGAGGTGTCCAGCAAATAGTCTAAATGCCGTAGTGAGATCAGCAAAATAAAATAATCGTCACCATGCCTTGGGAATGTCTGAAAAGCTGATTAACTGAACAACTAAGCAATTTAACTGAATTGACTCAATTAAGAAAAAACAACATGTAAACATGTTTAATGAAATGAACAACCTTGATCCAACACTACTGAAATGCTGAAATTTTTATGAGATGTTCTTAAAAGATTCATATTAGTCCTTTTAAAAAAGCACTGAAAATCTATTTAATACATTCTAAGTCAGAAATAAGCCGGTTTTGATAACTCACAGGACGTAGCTCGTAGCACATACATAGTTCCTTATGAAACAAAATTTGTAGGGGAGTTGAGTTAGTGGGGGGTTGTGATCATAGTTTTGTTTTTCGAACATAACTTCGCCAAAAATCAATATTTTTTCGTTCTGTAAATTTTGTATTTTAAGCTTGGTATGGAGATACCCGCGAAATGCCCGCGAAATGAAAAAGTCCATATAAAAAAAATGATTTCGCACGGATTTCGCAGGTTGCTGTTTCGTGAGTTGGTATGGAGTTCACGCGCGAAATTGTCATATCGATAACAGAGCTTTGCCACCCGACGTCAATGTGTCACGCGATAGTCACCCGATAGTCACGCGATGAGAAATGATTTCGTAGGTGTGAAATATATGTAAAACATATTTTTCGTACTCATGGCGGTAGGCACCATATTTGTACATACAAATGTTTTGGCGCGGAGTTTTAAAATGAGTAGGACAACTATACAAAAACATTAAAAAGGCTGAACAACGTTTCATTGGAAGAGAAGGTGGCCCTAGATGAAAAGCATTATGATAGCGGGTTGACAAAAATTATCTGGGAAAGTATAGATATTTATTGAGTTTAATTATGCTATTCACAATTGATTGTTTTTGGCTGGAGGGGATTGCAACGCGGCTTGGGCTTCGTCGTCCTAAGTGAAAGTGTGTGTAAGAGTGAAAGCGGCCAAGGAGGCAGCGATGTGAAGTGGCAATTAGCTCCACTCATGTCGTTTTTGACCAACTTCTCGGCACAAGGAATGTGTGCGTATGCCATGCATATGAACAAATAAGTGCTGATTCTCTTTTCAAGAACATTAGCTCCCCATTCGAGAGGGCTGATGATGAGGATCTTGGCCCAGCACAAAAGGATTCAATTGTGGACGACGGCGATTCCGTATGTCGAACGGATGAGCCGCAGAACTTTTCAATGGTCAGACTGGGGACTTCGCCGCAAGTCGTTTCAACATCTTCTAATCTATGCCGTTGCATTATAAATACATAACATCGAGATGCCATGTCCAAAACAGTCGATTCTGCCCTTTCCCTAGTCGTGTCCAAGGAGCACCAATTGCCTATTGGAGCAAATTATTGAAAAATTACAATTAAAGGTCACGATGAACCTACAAACGATTTATTTATTTGCGATTTATTTACGTTTTACATCTGGCTCCACTTGGATCTTTACTGCAAGTAAGGACCCTGAACACCTAGAAGCCTTCACTACCGTTTCTTACAAATCACATAAAGCTATTGTAGCAAATATTGCATCATTAAAAGCTACCATAACTATTCGCTGTTAATTAGTTTAAATTTTCCCGCCAAGTTAAATTTGAAAACAAAGCAACTAGAGATGAGCGACTTATTTCGCACTTGCTATCGACGAAATAATATGCAGAGATTTCGCACACTTTTCGCAAGTATCTCCGTACCAAGCTTTAGGTAAAAAATGCACAAAACTTTCCTCATCACTAGTTTTAAAAAATAAAATTTTGGGGTTTTTTTATTTCATATTGAAAAAAAAATGATTTTTTGACATTTCCAAAATTTGTGGGGGTTGTGAGCCACCCATCTAAAAGTTCAAAATTCGTGTTTTTAAGCCATTATTCTTTATTAAATGAAAAAATGAACAATTTTTCTCATATTCTGAATTAAGAAATATCAATGAAGAGCGAAAATTGATTGACGGCATCAGGCTTGTTTTCTTTTATATACGAGCACTTTTTGCTTGTGGCTGTTCTTTTGTTTGCCTTTTTCAATGTTTTTTTTTAACTTCTTTGGAGAGTTTTTCCTCTGTTTTATTGCGCGTCATTGCAATATTCTCTTTGAAAGTCAAAACCGACTTTTTTCAAAGTGGCTCCCAACCCCCATATCTCACTTTTTTTTTGGTGACGTCACATAACCAAAAAGAAATTGTTACAAAAAAAAAACATATTTCTATCAAAAGGCAATTGACCAAAGATATTTCCCTCATACTTACTTTTGTCATTACGAAAAAAATTTTGTATAATATTCACAAGACAAAAATGAAAAAAAAAACTTTTTTTTTTGAAAAAAAGTCGAGTTCTGGTTCACGAACTTAAAGAAGGTGTAGACTGATAGGTTGCTTGCCAAAAATTAGGTAATAAGAAGGGAGACACATGACATAAGCAAAAAGTTTAAATTTATTTTCTTTTTGTGGCCAATATTCGAGTGGCTCACAACCCCCAGCGGCTCAAAACCCCCCATTCTCCCCTTGTCAAATAATCGCATCGTGAATATTAAACCACACGGCATGCATTTGGCAATGTTATTTAACCACATCAATGCTTTTAGATTATTTCCTTAATATAAAAATATTAAATTTCTAAACTTGTCAATTAACAAACTTTCTATTGACAATACATTTTTGGAAAAGTTATTTACTAAAACAAACTTTCTGCGCCAAATTTCGAAATGTTTTATACGTATACTTGTCATGTCAGCAGCAACACCTGTGGAGAGATTATTATACAATCGTTATTGATGTCCTTATCCCCTTTTCCGCCTTTCTCTACGTAGAACTTTTAATAAATATTTAATTACATATTTTGTGCAACAAAAACTCACAACTCGGAACAATGGCACATGGCAAATGTTTTAATTGTCAACTGACACACGATAATTGTCAGGTTTTAATTATTCAGAAAATTTTGTTTGTGCGGTCCTCTGTGTACGAGACTTAAATGCATATTTCATATGGACAAATGTCTACGTGCAAAACTAATTATCAACAGTCAACAAAAAATAAATATATATTACAGAGATGATTATTCTCAACTCATTAAACTGGCGCATTGAAAGCGGCTAAGCGATTGCCAAGATTCGGCTCTAAAGTGCTTTGGCGATTTGAAAAGCCGCAGAGAGTTCAACATTATTTATTTACAAGAGCAGCATGAGATGAAGAGATGAAAGAGAGGACATCACTTGTTTAATATGCGTGCCTTGTTGTTTGGTCAATCGGAGCAGAACATTTCGACTAGGGAAAGTCCGGCCCCGAGCCTCGTTAGCCAGGGAAGAAGAAAGGCACAAAATGTGGCACAAGTTATTTTGCAAGAGAATGCAGTGCATAAAAAGCATATCCTGAGCACGTCCTCTCATGCTATGATTGACCTCAAAAGGCGGTGATTCGCATTGACTTTGATTTTCTGAAAATTGAAAACAAAAATATGCCACAATTTTATGGAAATTGCCAGCAAAACATTGGGGAATTCTGGGCCATACAAAACTTTTTTCATTTTTAGTTTAATGTATGGATTTGATTTTGCACACAGGCAAATTGAAAAGCCACAGTGTGAAACATGCTCCCAGCAGGAGGCAGCAAAGAGCATCAGCAACAGAAATTCGCACTAAACCTGACAGTTAACACCTGCACTTCAACACCTACACACACACACATTCTGTGACGCCCGCAGAGCAACAACTACAAGCAGTTAAACACATTTTCCTAACTTCACCGCCCCTCTAACCATCTCTGGCTGCTGTTCCCTCTGGGCTGCCACAACATACTTTTGGCATAATAAATTAGCTCTTCTCCTGCTGCTGCGTCTGCTGCTCCTGCTCCTGCCGATGTTTTTGCTACTGCTGTTGCTGCTCGTTTTGTACTGCGGCAACTTCAATCTTAATTAGCTGATGTCGACGCAGTTAACATTTATCCACTGCTAATGCTGTAGCCGCTAATATCACGTATACGCCGCATATGCATTTTATTAGACTGCCTACCAAAAGCTTAAATTTGCTAAATGAACACAAACAGACACACCTGTATGTACACTAGAACGGAACTTAAAAATTAAATGGGAAGCTAGCTGCGGATCTACCGAAGTTTATATACCCTCGGAGCATGATATAGCCTAACGAGTGTATGGTTCCAACAAGTACTTGCTGTGAACACAACAAACCCGTTTAAGAGAGATTCAAGGAGGGCGAGTGAGGCGGTGGCCTCTGATCCCCTCTTGTCGGCCGGGGCTCAGCGTGCATCGAAACTGACGCCGAAGGCAGGGAGTCATGTTGATCATAAGGTACCTCAAAGTCCCCGAATTTTTCTGTGTCAGAAAAATAAAATAAAACGAGGTCGGGGGGTCGGTCGTTGAAGCGAGTATATAGTCAGGAGAAGGAGCAGGTGCACCACCTATCCACTTCCAATCAAAGAGGTATGTCCCGTTCCACACCCCATTGGAGGGCGGTTGCCCACATGAATATCAATTTTTCCAGGTGAGTTTAAAATGTTCTGAAACGGAACAATATTAACTCAAATCATGTTCTCAAAAATGGAAATATCAACCAATTTAGTTTTCGTTCTCAAAACTTGTTCTTATGAGAACATTGCACTATATGTAGAAACCCGTTCATGCATACTTTTTGATAACGTTTGTGCTCATTTTGAGTCCAATGTTCTCGGTTTTTTCCCTCTGTGTACCAGTTTGATATATGGCAGCTATATAAATGTCCAGCGTATTTATTATACCAAAAGACATCGTGCAAAGTTTGGTTAAGATTGTTTCAAATCTGACTAATGAGATGGCATAGAAACCGACATGGTTACATCAACCCAGCTCGTCATGCTGATCAAGAATATATATTCTTTATGTGGTCGGAGATGCTTCCTTCTATGCGTTACGAACATCCTGATAATTGTAACATACCCTCTCCAAGGGTATAAAGAGGCAAGTTTCCGCACTTCTATATAGCGTCGGTTCAGTTTGGTTTTAAAAAGAAAGTACTCATACGACTCATTGGTGAAATCTTAATTCTTACTGCAAAATCTTTCAAACATTTCATGCAAAATAAGAAATATTAAAGGAGTATTTCTTTGTCTATTTTCAAATCAGAGCCAATTGTTTATGAAATTTATACTAGAAAAGTTAACACTGCCTTTAAGTGGTAGGAACAATTCGCGACAATTTAAGCATCACCCTAGGTTCGGAGTAGAAAAGTGTTGAAGGGGATTCTAGATGTATTTCGTCTGCTGAGCAAAAATGTGTTTTTTAGAATTTGGATTTTTGGTAATTTGATCTAAGAATTGCTTGAAATGCCTATTTCTACCCTTTTTAAACGCGTTTTTGTGGGAAATCTTCTCTTTTGTTTTGACTCTTTTTAATATTATTGTAAAGTGCCGTTTCTTAGCTTTCCAATAAGCTATCCTAAACTGTTTTATGATTTTTTTAAGCGAATATACAGAACAGAAGGAGTGTCACGAATATTGAATTTTAAAGGCCTCTACGGACATGCGAGCTAACTTCGACACACGTTTCGACAAAGTGGAACATAAGTCTAAAATAAAATTTAAGTTTGTAATATTTTTAAGTTAAATATGTAACTTTAGTCGATTAAAAGAATTTGTTTTAAAAACAAAGGTGAAAACTGTTGGGAAATGATTGTCAAAAGAAAGCTGACTATTTCGACTTCAACTAATCACTCTAGCAAATAACATTTTTTGTTGCGCTTGCTTAGCGCAACTGTATTTAATTCTTGGCCCAAATATATTAAGATTCACCTTTTCGTTTTTTTTAGTTTAACTTCAGTTGATCTCTGATGGCTTAAACGCAGAGCGGGCAAACAAATGAAACGTTTAACGAACCGTTCGCGAAAGCTAAGAAACTCTTCATATGTTTTGTAGCTGTTACTATAGTCAGGGAAAACGAAACTTCTCCCGAGAGCAAAGCTGGTGGTCCATACGTAAACAATTTAATCAAAAATAGCCGAAAAGTATCCTAAGTTGGCCTATTTAGACAATTTTCCCTTAAAATTTGGGCAAATTAAAAGCCTGTGGAAACTAAGCTAATAGTGTATACAAATTGAGCAGCAAACGTTTCCGAACTATCCGCGCTCGTTGCATATCGTTCCGATTCCCTTTGTCCGCAAATCAAGATGAGCGCATTTCGCTTTAAGCAGCCCATCCACACACGAATTTGTTCGACGAATTTGTTCAGCTCGTCAAAATGTTCGACGTTAGTGGAGGTGTTCGTGACAGTTTTTTGTTCGACGTTTTGTTCGCTGAGAATTGAAATGTTTCTATCTTGCGAGTGTTCGTGCGAACATGTTCGTCAATGGATGCGAACATTTTCACGAACATCATTTGTCAAAAATATTTGTAGAGTGAACACGTGCCCAAATGAGCAATGATTGTTGCTGGAATTTATTGAATGCTCCCAAAATGATGAAATAATGATTTAAACTAATTTGTATCGCCATCTAGGCCATGATTGTGTTATTTTTCGCTGCCATATTTTCATGTTAACTCGTTGTGATTTTTGAGAAAATGATGTTCGTGAGAAATGTTCGCCTGGTTAGTGGGCAAACGTATTTTTGTTCGACGAACAAATTCGTCGAACAAATTCGGTGCGTGGATGCCCCTGCTTTTACGTTTAGTTTGCTCTCACGAACGCAAACTGAACAGAACTAATTTTTTTTACAGTTACATTTTCTCAGGTTTTGTTAGTATTTCGCTCTGTGCAAAGAAAGAAACGAAACGATTCAGAAACGTTTCGTTTCGTTAGTTTGCCCGCTCTGCTTAAAAGTACAAGAAGGGCGACGTAACATTTACGTTTAACTGTTCAAAATAAAGCGAGGCCCCAAGCCTAAGCATTACATTCAAACATGGAAATGTTTAATGTGCCGAAATTATTACTTCTGCTTCGTCTTTTCTTAATTTTGTTTTGTAGCGAGAACGTATATGTAATTACTTTAATACAAACTAGCTCATTTTTGTGACACTTAGTTGCTCATAATTGTACCATTATGTTCATCTCAATTCATACGCGTAAGACATCAGTTCTCATGTGTAACCTGAGATCTGTTTTTATCCGATAAGCGTGACCTGAGACACAGCGCTCCGTTTAAGTGCTGAGCAGAAAATCTCGCGATTCATATGCCTGCATACATATATACATATACATGAATGCATTCGTTACAAACTCGAGATGAGGCTTCGTCCAAGACATAACCTATTACAATAGACCTAAAATTTAGAAATAGTTTCTATATTTCAGACATTTTTGCCAATTCGATATAAATCTCGTTGCCTCGCATGCCCGTAGAGGCCCTAAAGCACTATTTACACGACCTCATCACTCATCTGAGTTTTCGTCTGATTTCCTGTCAGACCATGTAAAAAGGCGTCTGAGAAGACACGAAGCTACTTAGATGAGCGATCAGACGAAATAGAATCGGTTCTATTTGGCCTGAGCACTTATCTGGGTGGCATCTATAGAATTAGAGTGTTACCTAATTGCCGTGTGCTGGCGTTGCCATTTTCTGACATTCGATATACATTTCTTATCGAATTTTGGCTATCGGTCAAGTTTTTTGTATGTCAAATTAATTCGTTTTAAAGGCCTATTTCCAGAACAAATAAAAATTTATGTCACGCAATTGCCACTTATTTATGTTAAGTGGATTGTAAGCTATAATATGCCCGCAATGTCTTAAAATGCACTAAAAAATACCCAAAACGGCGGCCAAATTTTAAGGTAGCACTGATTTGTCACCCGCTTGAATTGGGCAACTTCGTGATCCTCGGTAGAGAAAGTTTTGAGGCACTTAAAATTAAAAAATGTCAAAAAGTCATAAAAAGACTGCTATTGTATGTGTATATATATTTATTATTTGTTGGACTATTTTGGTGCGCACCGCATTTGCTTTTAATTTGTTCGATGTTGTCCGGAAAAATGTGCTGCAAGTTATTTATTTTAAATTTTTTTAAGCAAATCGGCTGTGCTTGCAATCCACACAAGCTAACGATGTGGCAACGCTGTGATTATTTAGTTTCTCTTTTTGGAAATCAGCAAAATAAATGCCACTAAATAAATAGCTGATCAGCTGTTCGAAGCTGTTTTTTTATTTGGAGTTCAACATAAAAATTTATTTTCGTGCGCATTTATTTGTTCTGGAAATGGGCTTAAAACCCTGGCATTTCTACACCAGCCTAGCTAGGAAGCTGAAATTTTCGACGAAATGATCTTGAAAGATTGAACTTAGCGCACATAAAATGCAACAACAAAATTTATAGGATATTGATAATTCAAATCAAAGTGGACAAATATTTCAACTTTCGTTTGGTAGCGACAAACAAAAAAAGTTTTGTAAATCGAATTTAGAGCTATAAATAAAAGTACGAACCAAATTTCAGTTCAATAGCGTAAAATACAACAAAGTTGGTGCAAATCGGACAGATCAGTTATAGGGCAGCTATATGAAATAGTATGTCGAATAGAACCATATTTGATAAGTCGCTAAAGAAGCTTAAAATACCTGCTCTAACCGAATTTCATTTTTATATTTTAAAAACCAACGAAGTTAGTGCTTATCGGTCAGATCGGTAATATGGCAGCTATATTAAATATTGGTCCAAACCAAACATGACTTTGTAAGTCGTACTAGGAGCTTAAAACAGGGGTACAAACTAAATTTGAGTTCAATAACGTAAAAAAACAAAATATTTGGAGCATATCAGCCAGATCGGTTATATGGCAGCTACATCAAATAGTGGTCCAAACCTGACAAGATGGTGTAAGTCGTATTAGGAGCTAAAAATACTAGTACATACCGAATTGCAGTTCAATAGTGTAAAAAACAAAAAAGTTGAGGCAAATCGGTTAGATCGGTTATATGGCAGCTATATCAAATACTGGTGTAAATGGAGTAAAAGTTTTCAAAGTTGTTGTTGGGGCCCAAACCAAGTTTGGGGTCAATAACAAAAACTAAAAGTTTATGCCAAAAAAAGGCAAAAAAAAAAAACCACAGTGGGCTGTAAAAAAACTGTCATTACGATCACATTTACTAAAAATAATATATCTTCGCTTCGAAAAACTGAGAATTCATAGGATGAATTATGTTAAAGTAAAGAAATTGAACTTTACAATAATAATATCAATGAGTGCAAAACGAAGTTTTAGATTCCCCACAAAACGCGCCTGAATTAGTGTTCCACAGGGTGGCACGTGATATGCCCATAGCCAAAAGCATAAGGTTACAAGATTCTAACCAAATTAAGTACTCTAGATCAAAACTGAGAAAAAAATGATATTTTTCATATCAATATTACTTCCGATATGAAAATATATCAAATTGATATGTTTAACATTTCAAATCGATATTTTTACATTTCGTTATTCCATTTTTATTATCATTCTGAAACTATTTTATATAAATTTAAGTGAATGATATTATTTTGGATCAGCAAGAAATTATTTTCTTGCCAAATAGAATAATATTTTTGAAAACTTAATTTTAAGCAGGTGAATATCAAAATGAATTTGATCTTTTTTTCTCTGTGCAGCGGTGACCAATTCCAGCCGCTGTGACAGCTGCACTGGTGAACTTATAACGCACAAAACAGCCCATAAATATATTGGGGTCACATTGGACAGATAACTGACATTTGGGCATCATGTTGGGCATCAAATTGGGCCGAGCTCAGGCAGGGGTGGCTCTTGAACCCCAAGAACAAATTGACACTCAGGAACTCGGTCATTGTGTTTTGTTCAGCCTCTGGTATGGAGGTATGATCTACAGATCAACTTTCCTAAGCAAAATTAGAGTAGTTCAGGTTAAAACCCTAGACTTATTATCGGAGCCGAATGGTATCATAGAAAAAAGTACCTTGCTCTTCCAATGGTTGGATATGTCATAACAAAGCAAGGCCTCCAGCCTTTAGAATAACACTCTATCCGACATTCTTTAAGTGTTTATAGCATTCCTTAGCAAGGGCATGGGAAATACCAAAACTCAACTATTCTATTGCTATGTGTTGAAATCTTATATGACTCCGGACTAAATTCGGCAATTTCAAGGCTCATATCCAAACTACAAACTTTAAGCTCTTTAAGCAACATCAAAGCTTTTACTTATCTTTGAAATTTCCAAAACAACGTAAGCAAAAGAACGAAAAATATGCAATAGTTATTTAGAAAACAGTTGGAAATATCAAAAACGAGAAAGTAACACAGTAACGTGTGGGACAACGTATGGAAAAAGCGGTGTGGGTGCAAAAAGAGCTGCGTGGATAGTCAGAGGGGTGTAGAAGCGGGGGGCGACAGGGGGAAAAAAACTCAGCTCGATGCAAACTTATGTGGTCGGAGATGACCTGCGTTGCAACCTGGGCAATTATAATATTTCAAGGTATAAAAAGTGACTGGCAAATGTTGAGCTGTAATTGAATTGAATTGAAACACGAAATGTGCACCTACAGCTTCACCTGTTAGCGTAGCAATTACGAACAATCCCGCAGAAGAAAGTATCCTAATTGGCCCAGTCGGTTTCAAGTTCTAAGCTTCCGGAAACACTTAGATTGGGGGGTCAATAGGAAATCGTACTCACTGGGGAAATAAAATGAAATTGTTTGATTCATATATTTTCAAAATTTTTAATATTTTTTAGACCTACATTAAGACATCTTAAATTCAATTACGCACACTTGTCGTCTCTTTCATGTTTAAAATTTTTCTATTCCAATGACTTTCATTCACTTCTTTTGTCGCAGCTAAGCCAATTTAAAATGTCTTCATTATTATTTTCAATATTTAAACAATTATAATTGTTTGTGTCGATGACACAGACGTTCTTAATGACAATACAACTAAATTGGCCTAACCTGCCTCTTTCCGTTCTGGCCATTTGGTTGCATTAGTTATTCGGGCATTTTAAGTGCTTTGGCATTTTGTGTTTAATCTGCACATTTGTTGCATAATTCATGGCGCTTCACTAGCTGAAATTGCAACGGCAATTTATAGTTGTTTGCTGTTGTTTGAGTGATGCAATGTCTCTTCCGCTCTCCCCGGTGATTTGAATTTTAAATGCTGTGACAGTGGCCCCACTTTGCTCTATTTACACAAATTTATTTTATTAGCAAAGATCAAAGTAAATTGCCAGCGAATTTCCTGACATTTTTCGTGTGTTTTCTTTGTGTTAGTTTTTGTTTTGTTTTATTGTTTGTCTTGCCCAAGTGCTGGCAAACGGAATTTATTTGTCAATAAAACTGTCACTTCATTACGCGCATTGTCCTTGGTCCTGTCGGTTGGGTGATAACTCACTCTGGCCCTGCAGTCGCCCCGCCAGACCCTGCACATGCAAACCATTTAACAATGTGCGAGCACAAATTCGCGTCCAGAAATATAAACTTGGATTATTGGTAAAACGAATGTACCTGCTGCTGCTTCAGCTCCTGTTCTCTGGCTCTGACGTTAATGAATTTGGCGCTGTCAATACGGCCAACTACCGGCGAGTGAAGAGAGCTGGCGGGGGGCGAGAAGGACAACTGCATTAAAACAACAAACGGGCGGAGCAAGCGAACCCGGATGTCCACACTGGATGACGATGACATTGGCTTGTCTGTGTCTGTGTGGAGACACGGTAGTCTGCCCGAAATTCGTTCGCATTACAATTTTCATTTTTGATGTCTATTGACAGAGTGATAAGGCTGAGGAGGGAATGGCAGGGTGGACGAATGCAGCCACGTTTGGTGGCTGTCGTCACCCATTTATGGCCGAACGATTTTATTTTATTTTATACTCTCTCGAAAAGTTGATGCTGGCAAACTTTTGCAGTTTTAAATGGATTTGTTAAGTTTTATTTAGTAAAGTCGCATTGTCTCTTGCCATGACTTGCATCTTCTTTCTATATGGGCTCTTAAATGTAGAAAGCTCTTGAACGACAACTTTTTTAGGGAATATAGGGAATTTACCAACATAATTTTGTTTAAACATATAAAAATACAGTTAGGGCCGATTTTACATCTTTTGCTTAAAGATTGTAAATCTGTTACATAGGGGTAACAGATATTTCTTGATATTTCGTCGACGGTTGGTTTGTAAATGTCTCGAATAATCTTTCGGTGCCACAGAACTTCAAAAGATTTCATTGTCTTATTAGAAAATCAAGTAAGAGCACAAACTGTTCCAGTTAAAGTTTCATCTCTGAAAAAGGACTGCATCTGTCTCGAAAAAAAATTTCTCATTTTCTAGTTATGGGTTAAATTGATGTTTAACTGAAATTTTTTGATTGTGTTTTATGTTTGATGATGCATATTCTCTACAAATAAAATGCAAAATTTTAAAATCTGTTCGCATCAGTCATGAAGTATAACTTGCCAGCCCTTAGTCTGCTGGCTGTCACATAGATGGCGCCACCTAAGGTAGTTGGTTTTGATTGATATGACAGACTTTGGTTGGTTTTGAAATATAAGTTTCAATGTTAAAACTAATTAAATAATTTATTCATTTTATTTAAGATATTCCAAAAATTAATGTTTACTTTTCAAAAATTAATTTTGAGTTGAATTGTTTGGGTGGTGAATTTTGCTTAATCTTTTAAGAAAACACGGGAGGTTTGAATCCAACTAAAATAAATTTCTGTGGCACCTACAATATATACTCGAGTTGGGTTGGATTTTGGTTGGAAGAGGTTTTTGTGGCCCTTCCGATAAAGTAAGAAATACCAGAGTAAATTTTAAGTTTATCTGACACATATCAGCGATCTTGAAAAAGAGAAATTGGCATTTTCTTCGTTGTGGAGAAATCTGTTTAAAAAAAATTATATTTCCAACAACAAAATGTACTACAGAAAAATAAGCTGAAATCACCAGCCCAGACCCAGGTCATGATAATAGCTGCTTTAATATAATTTTCAGTGTTGATAATCTCTTCAGAAAGTGCACACTAACAGGCAGCTGGTCTATTTTGGCAGACCTGGGCTTAAGTCTCGTTAAGGCAAGTTGTTCAAACTTGAACATAAGACTCGACCACGATCCTAAAGTTGCGTTACATTTCATATTCACGACACAACCAACCTACCTCTTACTTAGGGTGGCTGACAAGGGTCAGGCACACCACTTGAAAAGGACCAGCAGTTGGAATTACTTAAAAGTTGACATGAAAATTCTACCGATAGTACTTTGAACTAAACTTGGACTTCTTTATTTGTAAAGTGACTAGTGAATAAGTCTAACTAGAATAAAAAGGGAACAGCTTAATTTTGAAGTGAACTAAACAACGTGAGAGATATTTGGGAATTTGGATCTCTGATCTTTAGATTTCCATTTAATGTATTCAATACGAGTCAAATAAAATCTCAAAAACCTCCATCCACAGTTTAGTCACTGTCAAGTCACTGTAAAGTCTCTATCAAATCACTGCTTAGTCACTATCAAGTCACTGCTTAGTCACTGTTGAGTAACGGTCAAGTCACTGTTTAGTCACTTTTTAGAGACTGACAAGTCACTGTTTAGTCACTGTTTAGCCACTGTCAAGTCACTGTTAAGTTACTGTCAAGTCACTGCTTAGTCACTGTTTAGTCACTGTCAAGACACTGTCAACTCACTGTTTAGTTACCTCCGCTTTCTTCCAATTTCCCTCCTCTTTCCGCTCATTTTCACTCTTCTCCCCCAGGGACATTCCGCTTAAACAACAACACAATTATGCTGACGTAATCAAATTTTAATCCTACTAAGATCTTCCGTACCCGGCTAAGACGGAATTAGTGTTTTTCACCCGAAAGTACAAAATTCCTGATCTTATCCCGCCTAAAATCAAAGGAGTAAGCCTCGTATTTGGTGACAATGCCAAATACTTGGGTGTCATTTTGGATAAGAAACTGCTCTGGAATGACAACATACTTGAACGTATAAAAAAGGCAACCATCCTTTTTTTTTTTGTAAAAAGGCCATTGGCCGCAGATGGCGTTTTTCCCCGCCCCATTCTGCTCTACGGAGCTCTAGTATGGTGGCCAGCACTCGGGAAACAATCAGCCCTGAACAATCTGCACAAAGTACAAAGAAGTGCGGAAATTTGTATTAGCGGCGCTCTCCGAACGACACCAACGGAAGCGCTAAATACTATACTATACTATACTACTGAAACAGGGGCAATTCGGGACACGCTTCCATACTCGAAGACCAAACGGGTATACCATTAAGTACAGACTACTGTATACCACAAACGACGTTCGACAAATTTTACTACGTCTATATCCCAAGCCGAAACGATTGGGACAACCTGCCCCACAGCAGAGCTAACGCCATTAACATCTACACTGATGGCTCTAAGCTCGACGAAAAAGTAGGAGGGGGAGTTTTCTCTCCCAACATAGATTTGAACTTATAGTTCCGCTTTCCTGACCACTGTAGTGTGTACCAAGCAGAGGTGGTAGCCATCCAGGAAGCTGCCACCTACCTTAGCACACTCACGGTCAAAGAAGGAAATGTATTCATATACTCTGACAGTCAAGCCGCCCTTAAAGCACTTGACTCTCATACAAACAATGCTAAAACACTTACCAAATGTCGATTATCTCTCAACGAGATCGCACGACATTTTAGTATACACCTTATATGGGTATCTGGACACCGCAACATAGAAGGAAACGAGTCTGCGGACAAACTGGCCAGAACAGGAACCACCATCGAGCTCCTTTCAGAGAGGAGCACGATAGGGATGCTTATGGCGACATACAAGCTTCACACTAAAGCTGAAACACTTCGTCTTGCTACGAATCGGTGGAAAAACCTTTCCTCCTGTGCAGCAGCGAGGCTTACGTGGCCAACACTCGACCAAAAACGTACTTACACACTTTTACGTCACAGAAGGGAACACATATCACTTCTGGTGCGGACCCTCACATGTCACTGTCTTATTGGCAGACACGCAGTACGCCTAGGCGTCATTTACCTTGACTTTTGCAGAAGTTGTGGACACGAAGAAGAGGAGGAATCGGTACAACACCCTTTGTGCCATTGCCCCGCCTTGAGTAGAAGGAGACTCAGGACACTTGGTCAACCTCTGCTACTCAACCTCTCGAGCTAGAGATCCCAGCTCTACTCAAATTTATTCTGTCCACACAATGGTTTAGTAACGAGGAGCCCCCTCAGTACTAAAAAAGGTTAACAGGGAATAAATATGGCATCGCAATGGGCCCAAAGTGGCCTAAGAGACTTGTCGCTCTCAGCCATCGCAACCTAAACTAAGATCTTCCGTACCGAAATTAAAGATGGTTCACATCAATAAATAAAAATATTGCATTGATACTTTTTGAATATCGAAAGAAGTATAAACTATACACAGAAGCAAGCTATTGCCTTACGCTTACATGCTGCTGAACTGCTGCTGCCTTGCGTTGAAAGTTAGCATTCGATCTATATGTTTTTATACCCTGTACCCATTAAAAATGGGTAAAAGGGGATCATGAAGTTGTGCAAATGTATGTAACAGGGAGAAGGAAACATCTCCGACCCTATAAAGTATATATATTCTTGATCAGCATCAATAGCCGAGTCGATTTAGCCATGTCCGACTGTCCGTCTGTCCGTCTGTCCGTCCGTCCGTCCGTCCGTCTGTCTGTATGAACGCGTCGATCTCAGAGATGGTAAGAGATAGAGGTTGGACATGTATGGGACAAATGCTTCTTTTATCTGTACGCAGATCAAGTTTGTTTCAAATTTTAACCACGCCCCCTTCCGCCCCCGCAATTCGGAAAAAACGTTATATCTCCCACAGTTTTGAAGATAGACGATTTGTACTTAGAGATGTTAGTTAGGTAGCAAAAATAAATGGATTTGCCGAAGATATGTCACCAAGGGAAGGAGGAACACTATTAAAAAAAATTTTTTTCATGACTAACGGGTTTATCGAAGTCGGTTAGAGCCGACTTTAACTTACGTTCTCGTTGTCAATTGTACAGGGTATATTGGGCGGGGTACTCGGATGGGAAAGGTTTAACGTGTTTTCTTAAAAACTTACTAAAAAATTAAGACAAATTCATAAAGTTTTCTTAAATAGAGCCTCGATGGGCCAAGCCTAGTTTCTGTCAATCTCTTGGCGTGTGTGCTTATAATTTTCCGCACAAGAAAAAGGAAATTAGAGTTTAACGCAAAAATCCGAACGGCAAAGTTTCATGGCCAATAGCTGGTGAAGGTGACCGGATGCGTAAAAGTTATTTTCTAAAGAAAGAAAATAAACTTTTTATTAAATGTTCCGAGGCGGGAACGAACACACGACCTCCCGCACAGCAGGCACAGCAGGTAAGGGTATATAAGCTTTGGTCTGTCCGAAAAGCTGCACTGAAATTTACGTCCTTTTTTTATCGTCTGTCCTGGTCAAACAACACCTTTCAATTTTTCGTCGGGAATTCGCTTAATTTTTATTTATCCCATTGGCTTCCCTCTTGCATGTTATGCTATTTGAACACCCAATTGGCGGCGGTGGCAGTGGGTGGTTTGGTTGGGGTGGTAGGCAGACAGACTCAATTACGCTCTTGTTTGTGCTGATATTTGTGCAATGAAAACTCAATTTGACTGACCGTTTTGACATTACGCGACTTTAAGATCCCGTTTGGTTGCCTGTCTTTGACAGCTTAATTTAAATTTAAACTTTTGTTAATTACAATTAAAATTAAAGCCAAATATTTGTCATTGGCCGTGTAAAGATTTCAATTTAATTCAATTTTTTATTTTTTTTTTGCCATTGGCCATTTAAAAATGCATAAATTTGCAGTTCCGCATGGCCAGCAACAAATGAAGTAATTAATTTCATTTAATTTGCATGGCTAAGCGTGCAAAAAAAAGTTGGAAAATATTTACAGAATATTTGATAATTAATGCATTTGGTTTTTTCAATCAAGTATTCCAAGATTTGGTCGTTTTGGAATCACTTGACATTGCTAATTAAAATCAGTAAAGCTACGCCCAGTTCCAGTTCAGTTTTTGGACGCCGACACACACATTTCAATTTGCAAATCAAATTTCAAAGCTGGTCCAAACATTTCACCTCTCTCAACTGGGATGGCAATTTTTGTGTTTACTCTCGTTAAGGGCAAAGTTTAGACGGGGGCGTGTCAACTTATTGCCAACTCTTGGCAATTAAAGCAATGGAAAAATAAATAGAAAAGTTGTGGAGTGAAAGAAGGAATATTCCCTCATTAAATTAAGTAATCGTTGGGGCGCAAGCAAGAGTTTTTTGCGTTATTCAAGAGAAACTAAAAGAAAAAGATGGAAATAAACAGTTGGTCTGCAGTTTGTTTTAAAACCAGGGGTGGAAGTGGGAGCACACCAATTATATTTTATCCGAAGAACAAACGATTGTGCTTAAGTTTTTAGACTGACACGAACCGAACGAAGAGAGCAAACAGCTTTTCAGTCGCTGGCCAGCGCTCGATGAAACAGGTCGTCGCACACCAACACCCTCTTCTCTTAGGCCCTCTTTGATTTAGACAGTTTGTCGACCTTGCAGCCCTGGTCAAAACCGCAATTTGGTGTCACCTGCAGACGACATAATTTTCACAATTGTCCAGCTTCGAAAAGCTGTCAATTCAGCGCTTTGTTTTCGTGCTAAGCGACTTACGAAATTCTTCAAAAACTCAACAACTTTTCGCACTTTTCTTACTTTTCACACCTTTTGCGTTTCCTTTTCTTTTTTGTTGCTTTTTGCCTGTTTCTTTTTCACCACAAATTAGGGAAACTTTTTCGCCAACTTTATTAGCTGCTTGGCAGGTGGCCAACTGCAAAAACACAAAAATATAAAAGCCAATGCTTCGCGGCTCTGAAAAGTATGCAGCAATTTTTGTTGCAACTGGCCGTGGCATTTGGGTCTTGGGGGAATTTCCAGTGGCTATTAATAGAGTCAGCAGCTGCTCTGCTGCTTCAAATAATGACCAGCAATTTTCACACTCACTTGAACTGCCATCGATGTGTGCACACGCATACAAATCCACATTCAGATACCGAAGGATGCGACATAATCCTCTCCAGCTTGTCATTCACAATTAGCCGCTTGACTAAAAATAAAAAAAAAAACACACCCCAGTGAAGGGGCAAGGTGTGTGTGGAGTGGCTAAAACGGGTTTGACAGCGCGTGACACACACACAAACAAACACCTGCTAGAGTGAGATGGAGCAGGCATTCGCTTAGCATATTTTTTTTTTTTTTTTGCTTGGATCTCTTGTTGGCACAGACACACTTGGACACAGGGCTTGAAGTGTCCTTCAGTCTATTTGGATACTTTTGCATTTTCTACGTTTTTTTGTTGTTTTTGGTTTGTTGTTGTTTTCCTGCTAAATGCGCTCTATTTTTATACAAAGTGAGAGAGGGACGGAGCAAGAAAAAAGTGAGACAAAGCCACTCTGGCTAATGAAATGCAAACGCCAAGGCAAAAGAGTGTTTGTGTGTGTGTGTGTGGGTGAATATGAAAATAGCTGTAAAGAAACAACAAAAATCTACAACTGCCATATTAATATTAATGTTTTCAGCTATGAGAAGGCACCAGCTGAAATATGCAACTAAGAAAATTTAACTTTAAGCTGCAACATTTCTAACAAAAAAGTTTACTTGATTGCATGAAAATTGACCTAAAAACTGGTTAATTTGAGAAACAGATTAACAAATGCCATAGAAATTATAAAAACATTAATAAAATTGAAAACATCGAACAGTGTCGGCCTGAAGGCACAAAAAGTAGCAGATGTATATAAAGTAGCAGCAGAGCACAAAGCTGCACTGCAAATGGACAACTTGCTAAGATGGCAAGACATGGTTAGTAGAGACCTGCACGAGTAAGTAAAATAGTAATCGAGTAGTAATCGCCGAGTACGATTACCTAGCTGTCAAATTGGCACCGTAGAATCTTAGGAACCACACCGTTTTACTCATTTTACTCGTTTTTACTAATATCAAATTTAGTTTTCGATTTATTTCCACATCGTGCCGGTCTTATGAAATTTGTTAAGAAATAATATGGACGTATGTAGATAGCTAGAGTCGGCAGAGTATTATCGGATTGAAGCAAGAGGTTCCAGCGATGTGTGGAAATTCTACGATAGAATTGCGGAGGCCAATACTTCCGAACTTGTTAGCTATGTGTTGTAAATGCTCAAAAAAAATTATGAAAGTGAAAGCTTCAGATGATACTCTTGAGGAAATTCCAGCAATTGCTAAACATTGCTTAAAGATATTTGACGAAAAGGTAATTGTCTATTATATTGTACGTCCTTCCTCTGCAAAAATTCCGAAATAATTTTTCGTCGATGGACCGCGAATTATGAAGAATTTACGTGCAAAAATTAATTGGCGGTCATCCATGGTTTCTTTTAAAATTAATTTTGAAATTTGCTGTTTTTGCACCGAAATTATGCATGTGCTTTTCTTCAAATGTCAAATTATTAAAAATAAATATGAAATTTGTGAACAAATTTGTTGTGTTCAATTGTGGAAGAATAGTGGAAGGCCAATGGGTGTTTGGTGGCATCGACAAAAGTACGTTGCTCAACGTTATTAGGCTCACGCACAAAACATTGAGCGGTTGTGGCGTGACATGAAGGGCAACATCCAACACTATGGTCGGCGGAAGGAACATTATTTAGGGTATTCCACAAAAAATTTCCTGTGGAAATATTAATGGCAATTAGCACTCTGTATAAACCAAGGATGGAATTAAATGTGAACGCTGATGTCCATTTTGAGGTTTGTAATAAAAAATTTTTCTCCTGCGATCGCAATGTTATATTTATTCCTCAGGATTTCGATGCTGAGGCTTAAAAAGCTTGGCTAAGAGCAGCAGGTGTGGAGTAGGCCTTCTGGGAAACCACAATAAAAAAACGCGCCTTCAACTTAACCTCTAATGGGTGGTGTGGAAAAAAGTTCAATTACCCG
Organism: Lordiphosa stackelbergi; assembly: GCA_018904235.1. Lineage (NCBI taxonomy): Eukaryota > Metazoa > Arthropoda > Insecta > Diptera > Drosophilidae > Lordiphosa > Lordiphosa stackelbergi. Next base: position 1,937 of record JAEIFU010000235.1, on the reverse strand, counting down.
AGTTCTTTTTGCTATTGGGGTGAGTTGTTCACAAATTTGTAAAAATTAGCGCCGAAGGCGAAAATTTTTAAAAAAAATCGTGCGATTTTATCAAAAAATTTTCGTTTTTTTAAAATACTAATTTATAGGAGGTTGATGTAAACGTGCCTTCATTTTTACATCTAATGCAGGGTTCCCCAACAACAGAGCGCTAAAATGTGACTGTGCCTCTTTCTAAAACACAGTGAAGCATGACTTCAGCAAGCACTCGGTGTGCCCCACGGGCTATAGCCGGGGAACTCTGCTCTAATGGGTGGTGTGCAAAAAGTTCAGAGCCTCATCCACGTCAACTGAACAGGCCAAATACTTCGATTTTGGTCTGCTTTTAAACTCTAAAATGTCATTGTAGTTAAATTCTAGAATCATCGAATGGCCAAATAAGCTTGGAAGAACTGACCGAATGTGAAGAATCCAATGTTAATCTAGTGCACTATGAGATGATGCAATATAATATTCCAACTAGGGCAGAGCTCTGACAGCGTCATTAATGCAGGCTGGGGTCGGTGGAGGTTACATCTTGTAATCCCAATCATAAATTAATTACAACAACTTGGATGGCAATTGGTATGTCGTACAACGATCGCTGTTTCGAATAACCACATCTTCTCTCGCCTTCATCAAACGACCACTTAGACTCGGTTTGGTTGTGTGTCGCGAATAACGTTTGGGGATTCCAATTTATCCAAATCACCCTTAACTACCCATGGTTTTTATAGACGTGTTGCTTTTGCTTACCAATTTGTTGTAATTAATTTCTTTTTGCTTATAGGCTCTGCAATTGGCTGGGCAATCTGCCCAATGATCCTCCGTAGCGGAGTCCGGCGTTGTAAATACACAGGGTATTTGTTTTGCTTGTTTTTCAATAGGAAACCGTTTTCGGTTTTTATTGTAAACATTATGGCGTGCCGTCCATTATTTCATATTTATGGGTTTGGGTTTTTGCGACCTGTTTTTGTCAAAACATTGTATATCTGGCTGGCTTGGGGTCGGTGGAGAGTTACAATTCAATGTAATCAACACAAATCTGAAAATAAACGGAAAGGAATTTGCCTAATTGAAAAATTGGCCAGGCAAATATACCTGCATCTAGCGCTCCTACACAGGGAAAAAACCTGTTCAGAAAATAAGTCGGCTTTAACTTGAAATAAGAACAAGATGGTCTCAAAATTCGTGAGAACATATGTTCCAAATGTTCTTGGTATGAGTAAAGTTGTTTTCAATCGGATAATAGTTGCTTTAAACAACAACGAACCTTTCCAGCGGCGCAAATTCTTATTACAAAATGGGTTACTCCTGCGTTACTTTGCTATCAGTATGAAGGAAATACTCCCATACAATCTGCATCACTTTGCCATAGGCATGGCCGCATTGTAAACGGGCTGCCGACAACCTGCATTACTGGGTAATTAGGATGTAAGCCAGAGCCGAACTTCCCATTACGAATGCGTACAGTATTTTTAAAATTGTAATGCAGAATGTTCGCAGTGTGTTTGTTTTCGATTACTATCTCTCTCTGCGTACGCCACTGCCCTCTTTACTCTACGAGTAACGGGTATAAAAATATACCAAAACATCGTTGCGGATCTAGATTCTTCATTACTGCTCATCCATGGTATTTATTGCGGTTCAGTTTTATCGTAATAATGGTACTGTAGTGCTATCATGTGTGCTCATTTTTGTTCTCAAAAAAGCAGTTTCTTAAGCATAGCGGTTTTATTACCATGGAGATTCCTTAAATATGCTCTTATGCATTAATCCTTGCATGGTTTTTTAGGGGTTGGGAACAAAATTTGTTGGAAATTTTTACTGTTTTTGATCCGCATAGGTACTTCTTCGCGATTTAATAAGTCGTCAGCCGAGTGCCGACTGTTGGCTCCCAAACTTTGCTTCCCAACCAA